>JAUELE010263452.1:0-10275 GCA_031471655.1 Diodora aspera | reverse complement strand
GTATATCCAACGCATTTGTGAATTTATTCAGTAGTCTCTCAACATCTTGGTATACTTTCTTTTGGACGTCAGTATAGATTGGCGTACCTGCATCTTTGATCATGTTCCTTTAAAGTTGGATACATGCATGTGTTCCCACGCACGAAATATGAAACTGTAGATTAGACCTTATAACAGTGTTTGCCTAATTGAATAACGATGTATCTCCTTTGTCCTGGCAGACCGAGACTAATTCATTTTGTTAACGTTAACTGCCGCAGTAGGGGGTTTTATAAAGAAAAGTTGGATAAAAATACACGTCACAGCGTTTTGCTAAATGCAGGCCGAATTTCATTCTTGAAAGGGATCGAGAAACTTTTCAAGAGCATCGGTAAATATTCAACGTTGTTGCAGGTTTGCTGTAGACTATTTAGGGTTTTCGATAATCACCTGTTGTGTGTGACAGTCTGTTAATAAAATGTCATATGCATGTACAGTATTTAAAATGATGGAACGAAATAATCTGTTCAAAAATATTACCCAGAATGTGTGCCCATGACAAAAGATGACAAAAGATAATTGAAGGGCATATAAAAATAACAGACATATTGTATATTTTGTGAATTAATCATGATAATAACACATTTCCATGCATATGTGTCATTTCAAATGTTGTTTTTTGGAAAAGAAACACCTTGCACTTGACCACGCATATAACTTTAAGGAGAAGACAGACGATGTACATTTTGATGCCAACAGGTGTTAACATGCTCACCATCTACGGGGAGAACAAACGGTTACTTATTCCAGCAAGGTGTGAACAGGCTACCGTGGCCAGCAAAAAACTTGAATCTAACTGAGGATATATGGAAACGCCTTGATATACAATTAAGATGGATGGACTCCCTTCCAGCAAGTCTAGATGGTTGAAGTACATCTAAGAAGTCGGAATGGAGTGACTCCTCAAGATGTCAATCGTGTAACTGACAGCATGCCAAGGCGGGAAATCTCCTTTACTGATGTTTATGGTGGCGTTACACGTTACTAATTCTAGACACATAATTTACTTCTTTTACGTTATCTGTTAAGTTTGTTATGACATTTGTTAATTACGACATATGTTTCTGGATATCACATCATCCATGCCTCAGGCACCTTATTGTAATGTTGCGTGTTGCTATGCAATAATATTTAAATAAACATTATGTCAGTTCTTAAAATAAAGCATATTTGACCTTCGCACTTGTTCTTTTCTAGAAGTGGTTCAGCTATTTGTGGAAAAATGTAGGGCTGTCAACTTGTATTGGCATGGGTAGCTGAAGAGCGTTGCTTACAGATATCACATTATATTTCATTCTGGTCAACAAGAAGATCTCCAAATTGGACCAACTGCTTTTCAAATATAGAATTTCATCACGCACTCGCTCGCTATCAGTAAATGCCAAAGAGTATTAATGAGCATGTTTACTATTACAACTAGGATTAGTTTCTGCCTCATATGTGGAAGAAAATGATTTCTGAACGACTTTGTAAATGTCAAGGCAAACATCTATGGCACACGGCTTCAATAGAACAACTTAATTGATTTCTTATGGCTGTCTGACAGGGTTATAGTGTTGCATCAAATGGATAAAATTTTCTTGACGACAAAAGTGTGAGTGATTTGGGGTTTTACGTTTTACGTTTGTTTTCGGCAATCTTTCAGCCACATCATTACGGTCTCACCATCACCACGTTGGTGTCGGAGCTCCTGTCTCTCCGGGCTGAAGGGACGACAGAAGTATAATGTATTTTTATGAACAACTGCTTCAAGGTCATATGTCTGTTCATGATCGATAATAAAACGGCTGAAAGACTTCTGAATCTTTCAAAGATTACCTGTCTTTTCACCATTTCTGATGTAATTCGTTTATTCGACATTCTCATTAATCCAACATTCTTATTGCAACCATGAATGTCGGACTAACGGGGACTGGCTGCAGATAATAGGTTGATCTGATGAGCACTTACTATTTTGGAAGACCCCTTGTCAACTGCTAGCAATGTTTGAAAACTGAATTGAAACATAGTAACCGATCCGATATAATCCATGTTATTTCATTATATGCCGGACAGTCTTACTCATTTCTGCACTGAAAGTGGCGTGATTACTCTGTTCACCTACCAGAAACTGGATTATTTGTTTCAGTGCAACTTCAGACATCGGAAGCAGGTAGACAACATCTGAACGTTCTTCAAAAGTCAAGCAAAAAAAGAGACGTGTTTCTAATAACAAACAAACTTCCTTACAAACTTTTTCACCTCGCAATTTAATCTTTTTTTTCAATTTCCCCCAATCCTAATTTTAATTCAACTACATCGTAATGCATGGTTTTCTGTTTAAATTTTCCTTACTGCCAATTTTGCCTGGAGTCATTGTCCTCACAAAAACAACCGATTTTGGCCTTTTTGTCAGTGGTCATAAAAATGCCAATGGGCGTCCCTCCGCTTGCTCCTAATTGGTTTAAAAGAACCCCAGAGGCTCTTTCAGGAGGCAAGGCACGGGGTATACCTCGTTTAATACTAATGATCCGATTGGTGCCTCGTCAAATAGAAGTGATCTGATTGGTCTAAAAGCAGAGGCGCCTCTGAACATAGTTGCTTACAAAAACGCTCCACTTATGGAGAGACGTCCTTGACAACACAACATGAGCCGTTAATAACAGTTGAGCCAAGTTAAAGATATGTAAATAACCCTTAGCATGAAACAATAACGTGCGCAGTATTTTGAGCAGATGGACGTTAAGGCGCGGTGGCTTTTAGCAACTGGCGTTGAAATCGTGATCCGATGATAGTTAGGTCGCAGGTTCGATCCTAGCCAGCTCCGCTTTGTATCCTTGGACAATAATAATGTTGAGTCTTATATAGCGCTAAATCCAGCTAATACGGCACTACGCGCTGCTCAAAGCGCTTCAAGCAGAGGTACCTTGATCTACTTGTCCCAGTTTGCCCAACCGAAAATGGATATATGACCTATTCACTGTGGCAACAACCACCCACCAGTCGGAGAGATGGTAATATGATGTAAACCTTCAATCCCCTCATAGCTAGCTCAGGTCGCGTACTCCCTTTGTAATTGAGATGGTTGTGTATAGTGCATCCAATGACCAGTGTAATTATGCAGCGTTTTGAGCATGTGCCGAGCACGTGAGGTTTAACGCAATATAAGTAACATTATTATTATTATTATTACTATTCACACATTAAAGGATAAAAATGCAGCAGAGGAGGGTCGAATGGTCCTGACACAGTCACTATGAGAGGGATCATCATCTGCTTCCTCTACACACAACCCAGACAGCGAATTGGACTGGCTCGCAGGAAGCACTGCCTAGTCGAACCCACCAAGAACTTTGCGCAAAATATGGAGACTTCCCTACACAGCAGCCTTCTGCATTGCACAGACTGTCAGAAAAGCTGTGCTCTGTGTTGAAATCGAGGACTCTCCAAATCTGATTGCTCAAAACTAGGAGGAACCACACACCAAGGTTCCAAGAACTATGGGGATTAGACAACTGTTTACTAGGGATGCAGACGACAGATGTGGTCATGGATCTCGACACATTTTATCTGGATGGTCGCCAGACAAGTGGATTTGTGTAAACGTACATACAAAAGCACTGTCATGTATAACATCTGCATTAATCCAACCACGTCCCCAAGAATCGATACGTAAATAGAAACGATTAAGTGAGCAACGTGAATGGTGGGTTCTATTGTCTGACTGTCTGAAAACTCGGACTAAGAAAACGGGTGCGACTGCAACTTTAGGGCCTCTTCAAGTACTTTAGTGATTACTAGTGGTGTAACGACTCAACGATGCGTATCGACATCGCGATGCGAGGCTTCACGATCTACTGCATCGGTATTGGTTTCATGTGGTGAAATACTTCGATATGATACTACATAAATACCACGATACATCGATGTGTGAGGGTAAGTATCATGATACTTAAAATATAGTAAAGTTTGGCAGCTTAACATTGCAGCCACAAGTCGTTCAACCTCCGGCCTCGCGAACTTGGTCGGCCATTTTGCTTCGGTAAAATAGAAAAGTTGAACCGCCGACCGAAGACACATACCCCTTTCCTCGTTTAGTTCAAACGCTTACATAAACTACGTCGGAACCTGCGCCGAGAAGCAAAAGCATTCGTCGGTTAAAAATCGATGTAGCCCAATGTGTCTACGAAGACGTTTAACGTTGTTGAACTATGTTAGCCTTGTGAAAACAGAGAGCACGGCGCGTTCAAATATTCATATATAAAATACGAGAATATGACGTAAACACCGGTTAAAATATAAATGATTCGTAAACTCAACGGCATTATCAGGCGAATGCAAGAATGCCTGCAGAGTGCCAGTCTGTCGATGCTCTGACTGTTTACAAGGCCGCATCTTGGAATTTCACATTATGTTTTGTTGTAATTAGCCACGACTTAGTTTTGTAATAAGATGACAAATTACAAGAAGCCAGGAAATTAATGGTTATGGACCGATGTGACGACAACCGCGAAAACCAGGCCAAAACTCGTGTCGACAAATCAGTAATTTAGACAACTGGATGCGGTCAAGCAGAAAGACCATTAATTACTGTAACAACACATTTTCACCGCATTCATTAAAACCAAAGTTGTCGATTTGCAAACATTTTATTGAAAATATCGTCAAGAGAGTAAGTACAAAGTAGCAAAATTGTCTTAACAACAGATAACACAATACAAATAAATAAATATGATATAATAAATTCGTAAGTTAGCTCGTAAATTAGCACCTTGGGTGAATTATTTATAAGTTATAGCCCTTGATTGCTTTTATTGACTTATTTCGTATGTAGTGCAATGAAGACAGCTTTCTCAGAAGGTACTGATGCTATATTGGACAACATTTATGTTAGATACATATTCTCACCATAGCAATGTTGACTGAATATGAAATCTTGGATGGGTCATTTAGAGTTACAACACTTGTGCAGGACTCAGGTCAAACAGCACATTTCAGGAGAGAACAAAAATGTATGCATGGCGGGGGATATTGACGATAATTTGTTCTTGTTTGTTCTGTGGCCATCATTACCAAGGTGGTTCCACATAGACGGTGTCCACTGATGCTCAATCTAGTTTGAAGTCACATAGTCGATAAACTCAGTGACTCTGTCATCCTGATGTTACGATTGGGGCGCTGCATCCACTTTCACTACATTTCCAACATTGTCGACCATTTCTTGTTCGGTTGATTCGAAACTTGTTATTCAGGTAATAGAGATTTCGTCCACATCGTCCACATCCATAATGCGATGTTCTCAGTGTCAAGATAATGATAATTTGATAAAAGAGTAAACAACTAATTGTATCTTCAAAGACCGCTAACAACCCTATAATCTTACAAGCGTGGGGAGAGCAAGGAAAACATAACCAGTTTATAAGCCAAACTAAACTCAGCCACTAATCCGTCACAGACGAGTAATTATAACAGGCCTCTGAAACCGCCATCTCTACGGTTGAGTGAGTTCATGGTTGTCGACATATCGGTACTTGTAAGATTTCGTTTGTCGATGGTTCGGTACTGTTTAAATTTGATTTGTCGACAGATCGGTCCGACACCCTTCGCTCGATGTTACTTAACTTCGCAAGTTCATGACTTCCGTCGTTGCACGAGGCTAACTCACCTCACAAATAGCTGAACGATTGCTGATCATGTGTGTATCCATTGTACACACTTCACTTTATGTCATTGGAAATAAGGTGTGTATCTTGTATAAGACATTCTAGTAATTATGTCTGCTATTTGATAACTTATTTCAACTGCAGAATAAAGGTTACCTTACTGCATGGTCACCAGCTCAGATGGATTTATGTAGATCTATATAAAACGCACATCTCAACTACATATCTCATTGTTAAGTTAAAAGTCAGCTTTTAAAGTCTCCTTTCGGCTCGTAGAGCTATCTCGGTGACTAAAAAAATATAGAAGAAAGGAAAAAGTATAAATAGAAATAAAAAAAGATATTTCATTGAGGAGTACCGGTATATCTCAGCTGCACGATCTATACTGACGTTTATAACTGTTGGTTATTTATTCAAGAGAGTTTTGTTTGGACACGATTTGAACCAAGTGAAACTCCTCGAAAGCTAGAACATTTGGTGAACAATGACCTGAATATAGAAACTAGTAATGGTTGAAATCATTTTCATTGTATCGTTTCTTTTGGACGTCAGTATATATTGTACATGTATATCTCACTGTCTCTCGTTGTTTGGTTTCACAAGCGTGTTGTTAAGAAACTCGCCAAGAGTAGGTCTAGTTTACATCACCAGGACATAATTTTGAGCTGGGAGTCCAGTCAGTACAAACCAGTCTATCGTGGATAATGACTCTGCTATGTGTCATTGTGTGCGAGCTTTGTACACAGAGTACAGACTAATCACTGGTATACCTTACCAAAATACTCTCAATTAATCTTCCCAACATAAACACTGGACATTAACAAAATAAAACACTGCTTCGTGTAAAGTTGGACGAGTGAAGTGAAGGAGTGGTGGAGCGGAGTGAAGGAGTCACTAATATAAAACATTGCCTCATTTAGGCCTGGGCATACGAAACAGAGCGGTGGGGGGGGGGGGGGCACGAAGTCATTTTTACGCTCGGTGTATGCCACTATAGCATATATCTGAAATTACGTTTTATGAACAAATGTGACCCGACACCACGAAATGAGTCACTTGGCGCAAAATTGACATTTTGATTTATTAATATATTTGCAAAGAGCACATGACAACCTTTCATCTGATACCTCATTTATTGTTGTAGCACAGAAATTGTTGAAGTTATGAGGAAAATTGTAACGCATTTCGCCACAACCATGAATTTGACAATCCTGCGAATAACGAGTTTAAAGATTGGCTCAATTGGTCAACAAAGAGCCATAGCAAAAGGTATCCTACTTTGATTAAAACAGAGAAAAAACACTAAAAATAAGTTAATAACAGATACATAGTATCCATTGCATAAAATATATTTATAACATTTAAGATTTTTAAATCCCAATTATGTGTTTGCGGAATGTTAAATGAATTAATGTGATTACTTACAACAGGGAGTATCAACACTGTGTTGATGTTCCCTGCTTATAATTAAATAATCATTTTGTCTAGACATTAAGTTTCTGTTGTCTGTTTGAGGTGATTACCCTTAAGACAATTACATCTGTAATGCTAGAGAATCGTCGGGGTGAGGTTTGATCAAAGAGTTAATTAGCGTAATAAAAGTTTTATTACTTTAATTAAAAACTGATTAATCTGTCACGCTTGAGGACAATCCAGGTGTTTGGAGACGTCGTGTGCCTTAGTTAAAGATCGGCACTAGAAAAGGGAAAAATAAAAGTATGTTTAGAAACTAGAGGTATTCTACTCTCTACGACTTATTTCGTGGCGACGGGTCACATATATTAAGTCGTTTGGGTGATAAAGATAGACACAGTAATTATAACGAAGTCGGAGTTACGCAGTCACTGCCTATTCTGTTGCTAAGCCACTGTTTCCAACATACACTACTTATAGGAACATACACTACTTATAGGAACATACACTACTTATAGGCACTCATCAGTACTTATAGGCACTCATCAGTACTGGTTTCTATTGCATACTAGTAATTATATTACACAACGCAATTAAATGACGGAAAGCCTATTTTATATACTGCTATTCGCGTTAACGGCAGCAGTGATCCCTTACAAAACGATTGTTCTATGATTAAGGGTTATAATGTTGTTTCCGGGGCTAAGACATGTTCATATCATCTTTTAACGACGATTATGTCCAGCCGTCAAAGTTCGACATAATCCCCGTCGGACAAAAGCCCCGCGGGTTTTTTGCAAGGTAGGACAAAAGCCCCGCCCTTTTTTTATAGTTAATTGACAAACAGTGCTTACCATTAGCTTTCAATGAAATTTGTTTTAGTTTATTGCAGTATTAAAAAATACTATATTACTGGCTTCAACGTCTGAACTATATCTGGAGTGTGCACGTTAAACATTAATCTCTCTCTCTCTGAACTCAGAGGTTATGGTATGTAAGATGTACCTCTAGGATTGGGGCCGTCACTTCTGTCATACGGATGACATGGAGATCATCAAGAACAATAAGGGTGGTTCAAAGTTATGTTCAGAAGGATACATGTACACAAAGAAGTCAACATCAAAAATAACTATACGACGTAACGACGTAACTTTTCATTTCGAGAACTGGTTGGTCATGATCATCCAACCATTTGGAAAGACTGTTTGATATGTTTTGATAATTTGAATGTCTGTTTAGCATATTTATGACATTTTTATATTAACACATAGTTAAAATATATTAAGAAAGGGAAACAGAACGAGAGAAAGGGAAAGAGATAAAGAACGACAGAAATAACAAGGTAGATATAGACGCAGACAGAACGACAGACAGTCAGAGAAGAAAGAAACAGATAGAAAAGAGAGAGAGGGACAGATAAAGAGACTGAGAAGAGAGACAAGAACGAGAACAAATCAGTAAAAAGCAGAGACAGAGACAGACAGAGAACAAGAGACAGACAGCGGAGACAGAAACAGATAGAGAAGAGACAGACAGGGAAGAGAAGAGAAAAAGAGAACGAGAGACAGTCATAAAAGAGAGACAGACGAAGAACAGAAAGAGAGGAAAGAGAAAGAAAGAGAGATGAGCAGAGAAGAGAGAGAGAGGGAGGAAGAGAGACAGGCAAAGAACAGAAAGAGAGGAAAGAGAGAGAAAGATATGAGAGACAGATATACACAGAGAAGAGAGAGGAAGAGAGAGAGAGACAGGCAGGGAAGAGAAAGACAGACAGAGAAGAGAACGAGCGAAAGACAGAGAACACCGACAGACAGAGAACAGAAAGAGAGAGATTAGAGATAGATGGACACAAAGAAGAGAGAGTAAAGAGACAGACAGTGAAGAGAGAGGGACAGAGAAGAGAATGAGAGACAGACAGAGAAAAAAAAACAGACAGAGAACAGAAATAGAAGCAATAGAGAGAAAGAAATGAGAGACAGATAGACACAGAGAAGAGAGAGAGAGAAGAGAGAGATACAAAAAAGTGAACAGACAGAGAAGAGAGAGATAGAAAAACGAGAACGAGAGACAGATAACAGAAAGAGAGGAAAGAGATAAAAAGAGAGAAGAGAGATAGATAGACACAGAGAAGAGAGAGATAGAGAGATACCTATAGACAGAACGAGACACAACGAGAGACAGTGTAGAGAGATCATACAGATATAGAAGAGAGAAAGAGACAGACAAAGACAGAACACGAGACACAGATGCTGGTTAATTAGTCTTACAGGTATCAAGCAGAATGTTTACTAATCCATCAATGCTTTTAATTCACCTCAAACAGCTTACCTTACATAAACACTTGGAGGTGATGCTTTTAAAAATCTCATTAAAGTGGCGGATGTCATCCATCTTCTATCGTCAGAAGAATCATAACTTGTTCATCTTCTAGACAAGGTGTCTGGAAATATCTTCCCCTGACTGCCGAGAGGCAAGGTGTGTATTGTCACCTGCCCGAGGGGGTGAGACCCTCTTGTATACACACACGTGTGAGTCCGGTTACTTGGAACTGAAGGAGATGGAATTTCGAGAAGAGCTCTTGGTGTATACAAAGATGTTTCATTCATACGCGTTTACCTCTCTTGTGATGTAATGCAGATGCTCAGGTGCCGAAGTATGTATCATACTGATGTCTAAACAGAGACGATACCTAGGCTTTGAAATATGTACGTATGATGCATATATAATATAGATATATATTCAAGAGAGTGTTGTGTTAGGCCTAAAAAAGTCTTTTGTTTTTAGTCTCATGCAGTGCGCGTCAATCTCAACCCCCCGCGTCAACTCTTTTTCCCCCGGATATTAATTGCCAAGGACAGGTAACTCGTAACTCTTGATTCGGATTTTAATTTTGACATGGTTTTTTTTCTCAGGAAACGATTTATGTTTTGTTTTAAGTTATTAAAATTTGGTTATTCTGAAATATTATTTGCTTATCTGTCCATACAGCTGATAATAAAATTGTCAGTCAAAAAAAGAGAAGAAAATAGGAAGACCGCATCATCGCATCATTTTTGCCTAGGGACAAAGACCAGAAACAGTTCATTTTTTTAGGCCTTAGTATGACAGAGCCAAATTCTGCAGAATCGTGTGTTCAGTAATTTCCCCGTGCTCGTCTTGGGGGGGGGGGGGGGGGGGGGGGGGG
>JAUELE010263441.1:0-10276 GCA_031471655.1 Diodora aspera | reverse complement strand
TTGCAATACGAAGTCTCCAACGTGCTGACCGTCTATGAGCAATCGGTATGCTTGAAACTGGCAACCGTCAGTCTGAGGTTGCCAATTTTGTCAATGTTTCCAATTCTATGATTAGCAAATTATACAGCAGGTTTAACCAACCCATAATTCTGATGATCGATGCCGTTCAGGGCGTCCGCGGTCAACAACAAGGGCTCAGGGCTGATTTGTACCCAGGCTCTGAGAAATCGCACTAAAACAGCAAATCAAGTTGCTGCAAACATACATTAGGCTACTGGTGTCAGCGTGACAGGTCAGACGATTAAAAATCTTCATGCTAGACGGCCTCGTATAGTGCCACTATTGACCAACCGCCACATTGCCAATAGACGCGAATGGTGTACACAACGCAGACACTGGGGAAATGGTTGGTGGTCACGTGTAATGTTCTCAGATGAGTTCCGGTACATTTAAGACTTCCTTGATAGGGGTAGTCACATCTGGCGACGTCGTAACGAAAGCGTTGTCAATGTTAACTTGAGGCAGCATGGCAGATTTGGTGGTGGTATGTTATGATGTGGTGTGAGATCACTACGAGTAACCGAACCCCACTCCATATCGTGCAAAGAAGAGTCACTGACCAGTACTATCGGGAAACCTCTCTATGTACCCTATGTTGTCCCGTTTGCACGACGTGAGGGACGCAATTTTGTCTTTTAGAAAGACAACGCTCTTTCTCACCGTGCAAGAAAAGTCAATAACCAACTTCAACGGCACAATATCCATAGGATGCCCTGTCGAGCAATGAACCCTGCCCTTTACCGCATTGAAAATGTCTGAGAGATCTTTCGCCGACGCGTGCTTCAACGTGAAAGGCCGCCAGCCACGCTAGATGATCTTGGCCAGGCGTTGGTGGAAGAATGGGACAGACTGCATCAACTTATCATAGGGAGACTCATACGCACGATGCTTCAACGAATCAATTTGTGTTTGGCCATTAACGGAAGCATTACGCCCTATTGACGCAAAAATGTTAACTTTCAATATCCGTTTCTTACCCATTCCTTCTTTCACGGATCATGACAGCAAGAGAAACTGTCTAGGTAATGAAATACCGGGTGAATTGTTTACTCAATTTCTTCTTTGCAAAGATACAATGAGTTTCTTTTCCTTTCCTTTTCCTTCTTGCTTTGCTTTGCTTTCCTTTTCCTTTTTGTTTGTCCAAGGTATAATTCCTTATGATCTAAATATCCAATGAATGTTCCTAAAACTCGATACTATCTAAATGAATTACTAAAATTTAAAAATGTTTTTACACCGTTTCAATCTAAACTTGTACTGTACATATATCATGTTTTGTGTTTACGAAATCGCCTAATATTGTGATGGAATTCATTAATCTCTACCTTGTAACATATGAATGTATACTTATTGTACCCATGTATGTATATGAGCCTGTGGCCATAAATACACAATAAAGAAAGAAGACTGCTGAATCCAGGGCCCTATTTCACAAAGCCATCTTAGCTAAGTTGATCGTAAACTCTTAGCATCAAATTATAAAAACCAATTTTATTCATCATTCCTGTCGATAAAGCCACATGAAGCTGTACTAGATATCCTAATGTCACATTTTTTTGAGAAATTGGCAAGTGTGTTTTTTAAAAATTAATCGAGCAGCTAAGGTTGATCTAAAACTGAGATTGTTTTGTGAAATAGAGCCCTGGGGTGTCTATTTATTGTCGCTTGGTTTACGACTTCTCGAAATGAAGCTTAAACCTTCAAAATAAAGAACAGTATGCTCGTGAGATTATTTTTTATAATTTATTCCGAGTCAAAATTCAGGTGAAAACGTAATCTTCTTGCTGCTTCGGCTTGTTTGTGCACTGAAACAAATATGCATACAACTCATTTAATGTGTTCTCAGTGTTTCAAACATAACTTGTTATATATTTGGTTCATACAGACAAAATCATTCATTCATGTATGTTGCAGTATTGCCGACGAACAGCACTAAATTTGACAATAGTTTAAAAGAGTACTGAAAGTAATTATGTTGGTAATCTACGAGTTGAATTTATACAAGTAATTTGGTTGAACACAACAGAAATTTGAAATATCAAAACCTAATATAATAGTAATCGTCCCTAAAGCTGAACTTAAGGCACACTACTGTTACATGTATATATACATCGTCCTGTCAGGAATAGTTTGTTTGAGATTGTGAATCGAATATTTCATCTAATTTACCAAAGCATTTAGTGAAAAGTTAA
The DNA here is from genome assembly GCA_031471655.1 of Diodora aspera. NCBI lineage: Eukaryota > Metazoa > Mollusca > Gastropoda > Lepetellida > Fissurellidae > Diodora > Diodora aspera. The sequence continues at coordinate 8,024 of JAUELE010263441.1, read as the reverse complement.
AACTAACTTATATATCATCTTCAAATTCGAAAGGAAGCTACAATTCAGCAGGAGTTGACGTGCAGAACGCCTTTGTCAGGGCCGTAGCAAGCACTAAAAAACTGGGGGGGGGCACCGTGCCCCCCCCCCCTGCCACCATTGCTGCTACGGCACTGTTTGTTCACTTAACTGCTTACCTCTTCTCTTTTCTTCGCGCTGTTTACGCCCGCCATCTCTGTCGCTGGCATATTTCAGCCAGCACTTTACTGAAAGTTCTGTGTCCGCCTCTTTCAGGCCAGAAATTTTTGCTGAAATGTAAACAACAATCATTTAAAGAACACGGAGAGAATTTACGCAAAACGTCACGACAATGCCAATGAAAATTGTAAAGTAAATCATGCTATATGCAATTCATGAATCAGTTGTTTTAAGTAACGACGACATCAGGGGTATAAGTTAGTTTTAATCTGCCGATATAGTATAGATTCAACTTGTATTTGTTGATATACCCTCACAAGATATTTCACTTTCAACATTGTTTCATTCTGAATCAAGGTGAAAATCAACTGGGCCGGGTGAATGTGTTTTAGGTCAGCTGGCATCAGACAGAGTTCTGAAGAGTTCTAGTTAGAACTTCAAGAGTAAAATGAAGTATCAGATAGCTATAGTCTATAAGCTCACGCTGGTTTTACAGTGAAAATTTTGTCAATTATGTTACCATCGTGACATTTAGTGTGTAATAAGTGTGTTACCTTTGATCACTTTTGCCAGTGATAGGTGCTTTAGCCCCCGCTTTGTCCCCTTCTCGTGCCAGTTGAAGGTGGCAGCCAGCGGATTTGAGAATAAATTTCTCATAATCCTGGCCACCACTTCCTACCCGGATATGCTGCCAAGGCTGCTGAGATGTTGCACCTGTAGATATAAGTATATAAAATCAGTCATTCGAATGTGTGGAGTGTCTTTGTTTAATATTTCATAATGAGTTACCTTTCCTGGCCTTTGGCCATCTCGCTAACAGTAACTGGTCAGCCTATAGTTTCTGGCACACTGGTCGGCTACAGTACTTGAGTCCCTTAATTATACCGTTATTTGCATACTCATTGTCCCGTAACACACTCTTCTAACACCGAGATCTCTCGCCAGGTCACAGTCGGGCAATTATGGTATTGATGCCTTGAGATTGATTAGAGGGAATCTTAATAGCCCGCTCACGCTATTGGCAGCATATCTATTTATGATATCTAAGGAAAAAATAAATTTGTTTACTCACTGAGATTTTTTCTTTTTCCTTCTCCCCAATGAGGTCCTCAAGTTGCCGTACATCATCTTCGGTGTCCAGCGGAAACTTGAAGACCTCGAGAACCAGTCCGGGGGTCTGGTCCGCCTGTTGGTTTGTCTGTATTGTTTTCAAAATGATGGCGTTTTGCCGGACCTGCTCCCGGATCTCCGTCAAGAGCAATAGTACGGGCTTCATGCATGAGTTCATTCCGAACAGAGTTTTCTTCATTTTTTTTCTCCAAAGAAATAATTGTAACCGTGATAAAGAGCCAGTCTTTCGGGTTATTATACAGAGACAGAAATAAGCGCTAACAAAAAATTTAGCCCGACAGCCTGAGGCTGGCAGTTTTCATGACAGGCTGGACAAATATTATTAAGGTAGCCCGACTGGCTATTTGAAAAAGTTGCCCCTTTTAATAATAATGTAGGCTGCACGTCAATCATTCATTGTGTTCAACAGTTCATGTTTTCCTATATCGCCAAAACTGATTGGAGATCAGAAGCAGCCTGACGGGCATTCGGCTGAGTAAGCAGAAGACATTCATGTTAGAATTTGAGAGAGGAGGAGTTCTGTATCAGTATGGTACTTCATGGAAGTATAATATTAAGTTAATATGACCAGTTAAATCATTAAACATTCAGTGTAGCGGTGTTGGATCTGTATTAAATGATCTACTAGTTTTATGTTTTATTTGCTAGACTAATGAGTAATTGAAAAATGTGTAACAAACACTGTTTTATTCGCAAAATAACAATTTCCTGTATGATAGTGAAAGAGAAGGGCTAGTTGAGTTCAAGACTGACCAGCCCTACCGGCTACCTGAACCTTTCCTCTTATTTCTGACCCTGGTGCATAACGTGCATTGTGTTTACATCGTTTTCACTCGATATAATGCATACTATGTCAATGTATTAACTAAATGATTAGTTTTTTTCATTATTAAGATGAGTCTGCAGGCGCGTTGTCGTTATGCCCAACCTTTGACATGTCGACGAAAACGAGGCTATAGGCGCATATGCATACATATTTAGACTTTAGAGTTGTTTAAACTACTTGTATATTGTATATTAGTACCAGGATTCCGTGATTTATAAAACAATTTTTCAGTCAGCGCTTCTGATATACATGTTATAAAATAATGGTTCTCTACGTAGCTGATTGTGATGAGCAATATTCGTCTTGTTTCTCTGAAGACCCGGGGTCAATGAATATATGAATCACTTTTTGGTTTTTGACCGATTATCCAGACGCAACTTTGATTATGTCACTTTAAGCCTTTTGTTGAGAACTTTTGAGAAGGTTCCAGCTGCTCTGACAAAGATGGATAAATGCTTAAAATAAATTAAAATTATTCAGAAAACTTCGTATGGAGTGTTTGCAAAAAAAACCCTCTCACAAGAGGAAGAAGTAAACGGAATTACCAGAAGTACTTCGATGAGGTGAATGAGATCCTTTAGATCTCAATGTAGGGCTTCTTCGTCAACATGATGTGCATAAACTCCAGGTAGGATTTGTCCATGAACGAATTCTTCACAATAGTCTTGTACATTGATAACTGATGAGACACATTTTCAACAGAACATTGGTTTTGGACATAAATAGATTTAAACCAGTCTGTCAGAAAAGATATAGCATCATCACCAAAGTCAGTCAGATCAGATGGCCAAGCATCGTGATGGAAGACCGACACACATCTCACAGCTTTAGTGCTTTCTGCAGCATCTGAAATTCCTAGAAGTACAGAAAAGCGCTCCTTCAGTTCACCGGTGACAGCTGCAATGTCCTTGTGAATGTGCTGGAGGATTGAAAGTGGCAAAGGTGAAATGTCATTAACTTGAATCTTTTGGGCTTCCTTTCAGCATGATGCCCTGGAACACAATGTCTTCACCAGATCCAAGCACATGACACACTGACTGCAGAAACATTTCTAAGGCAGGCTCAGGTCTGGACTTTAGACCTTTCAGCTCTGATAAACATGCCTGAATAGCAGCAATTGCAGTTGGTAAAATGGTAGTTGCTTACTGAGGATGGAAATATAGGTGAGTACATCTAACATAAAGTGACAGTACTTTGCAAAATTGAACTGCGCCATTTTCGCTGAAACAAACTTGCCCCTCCTACTGATGTCTGCATTGTTGCTGGAATCGGCTAAATGTTCCATGTGCTGCACAATTGCCCCATATTTCTGTTCCTCCTCAGCAGCATTTGCTGTGCTTTTTCTAGATGCTGCGTCCATCGTGTACCAGTCGCCCTTTTAGGATTAAGCGTAGAAATCCAAGTTCCTCTCCTAATGCTCTCAACTCTCGTTTGCTTTTACAACTGAAATGATACGTCTTTTACAATAGATCTAGAGCTCTGATTGTGTCAGAGAAGTACTGAGATGACTTTAAGCAATATGACACTGCAAGTTCAAGCTTGTGAGGCAAACACCAAATAGCAATTATCCAAGGACATATTTCTTTAAGTCTACCTTTGACCCCACCCTTACTGAAGCACCGTCAGCACAAAACGCAACTAGTCTTTCTTTGAAGTTGCTAAAGCCAATTGATTCAAATGAACAGTTTATGACATCCAGCACCCCTTGTGCATGAGCATGCTTAAGTTTAGTGATAGAGAGAAGTTCATTGACAGGTCTGCCATCTGATACGTATCTTACAATCACAGCCTCAGTATCGGCCACAGACACGTCAGTAGCACTATCAAACATGACAACAATATAGTTGCTTTCTGGAATCATTTTAACTGTTTTACTCTTCATGCTATCAGCTATAGCTGACATGAACTCGGCACACTCTTGGTCATTACAGTAAGTGTAAGAAATCTCAATGCCACTCTTTTGCTGCAATGGCTTAAACTTAGTGACGGGTAGCTCTTATTTTGCAATAGAAAATGCAGTGTTTATTTTCAATTTTAGATCTTCTTTTGCTTTCTCAGAATCATTTCTAGTCTGTGCATCAAATGCTGTTTTCAGTGACTGACGAGGGGTTTGTTGCATCAGTGTCATGTTCCTACACTGCCTGTGCTTTGCACTAACCGAGTGCTTTACAATCGTCTATCTTTTGAAACCATGATCGGCAATACTGCCATGCACAAATCGGACTTTCCAGGAACGGCTGAAAAAGACGAGCAATAAACACATGTCACAAGATTTGTTGTTTTGTCATACTTTAAAAAGTCAAAGTCTTTCAGCCACTGTTCGCGGAATTTCCGTTTCCCCTTTTTGTGAACTTCAACTTCATGATACAACCAGTTTCGCTTCTAAAATTAGAACCATCGCATACAGACGATGTACTTGCTTTCGACTGAGCATTTCTATGATCTGTGAGATTTTCCGAAAGCGTCCCCTCACTCGCAGTTTTTTTAGCATCAGAAGCAGATATGTTTGCAGTTCTGCATGATTTGTTGTCAGAGAGCTCATTTCCGGGAGCTGAACCACCGTTTTTGCGTTTCAAACCCGCTTCAAAGATCGGGAAAATTTTGGTCGTCTGCATGACCCACTTAATTGAATGCGCAAATTACTCCGTGCATGGTCGTGCTCCACATTGAACAAAAGGATTTACACGCTATATGTCTGTGTGGAGTTCAGAATACTTTGTGTCGAATAAAAGGCCGCATATGATTGGTTGTTTTTGACCAATTTGAAACTTTGACGCAAACTCTGAATGGTTGCAGCAGACTGATTTACGATCTATGTCGGCGAAAAACTTTCTATTTTTCTTTTTGTGAAGAAATAAGTGAACATTATAAAGTTCTAGCAACAGGTAAGTCGCCAAATGGCGGCTGGATATTAATTTTGGTCGCAAAGTGTAAAATTGTGCCAAAATGGTCTCCAGTAAGAAGGTTGCAAGATGCAGTTCTTTGGTGAAGAAACGTTTTATCAAGTGCAGCCTTTCGATGTTGTATGGTTGGATAAGTATACACCAGATGACAGATATGACAGGAGGCACTACATTGACAATCTTTCACAAGCTCTTCCATTCAAATGTGTATTGTTCAGGGTTGCTACAGGAAATTGTGAAGGAACATACCAAGGGGTATGCCAGAGAATAAAGCTCTACAAAAGAATGTGAAATATCGGGAAAAGTTATGAGATACTTGCCAATATATCACACCAGAGCGATGAGAAGCAAGTTTATCAGAAAGTGTTTATTGATTTCAAAAGATGTTAAGCCTGCATATTTGAGAAATCTCTACAAAGAACTCACAGGTGACAGGAGTGCTGCGACCACTGAAAATGAAAGGCAAACTGACGAGAGAGTTAAACTTTTTTTGGAAATGGAGGATCCGGATATTATCGTTGACCTCAGGGAACATAACACTGAACATCCTGAAAAATATGAATTATATTTTACAAAGGTCACAGAATATCTTGAAAATGTTGTAGAAACTGCTGTTGATGAAAGAAGGCAAGACCCTGTGGCCCACATAACTGCAGCTGTGTCACTTACAGATCTTCATAAAGCTGTGAAAGATACTTGTCCAGAAGATACACCAATTCCGTCAGTCCAGTGGCTTTATCTCCAGTTTGCTCCTAAAATTCCGTCAAATAAAAACAGTCTTCAATTCACTGGAAATTTAATGTAAAATGTTTAGTTCATTCACGGCAGTATAGAAAGAATCACTCTGATTGTCATTATGCATCAGCCCTTTTTCGATACGAGAAAGAGATGGCCATTAGATTTAGAAATTATGCTCAGTTTGTCGCTATAGACGACAAACATCATGTTAAAGTTGGAGAACCGGTACAACATGTTGCTGCAGTTGACAGAGGCAAACGGGTCATCACTGTCAATGATGTGAGAGTTCAAGAATGTGATCACGACTTCACTAAATGTTCTGTTGTGCCATCAGTTACAATGTTATAAGATATACCAGAGTCTATTAAAGGATCATTTTATTGTGGGCAGATATATGTAGGAGTAAACGATCTGGTTTTGGAGCCTTCGTCCTCTCTTAGACACACAACCGAACTACAAAACATATTTGACAATCAAGATGTGTCCAAACCAGTTCTGTTTTTGTATACGGATGGTTGTCCTGGCCACAAGATCACGTATGTATCTGTACAGTTGGCTCTGATTACCCTATTTCTACATTTAGACCTCGACATGCTTATTGCAGCTCGGACACCACCCATGGCCACTTGGACAAATCCACCAGAAAGGGTAATGTCATTGCTGAATCTTGTCTTGCAGTGTGTAGGAGTAATGCGCAGCAAGATGACTGAGGAATATGAAGACAAGATTACATCTGCCAACTCCTTGAAGGAACTCCGATCACGAGCTGGTAAAGATGATGGACTCAATTCCTTTTAATCTATTAAAAAATATTCACCAAAACGGAATGAAAAAAGATTCATTTTACCAAAAAACAAAGGTTTTTAATATTAAGTCTGTATCATGAAAACCAATATGCAATTTAACGGTACCCTTGCTTTCATTTTTAATATTAAATGTTTGTAAATTGAAAAAACTCTGATTTGAAAACGTTGAAGTCTTTAATAAATTTATATTACAAAACCCTTTGTTTCAGACACTCTTGAGCCTGTTGTTGTTACGACTTCACTTGAAGGGAAAGAAGTTTGAGACTTTCCCAACAGCCACTGAAATCGAAACGGAACAATTATGGCGACTCCTATGTGGATTTTGTGATCAAGTTGAAGGTGCAATTACACAAGACATACTCAAGACAGCAGTACATGCCAGGTGTGTCATCTTATTCTGCACACTTTTCATCTTGGTTATTATCATTAAATACACATTGTTTTAATATATATTGTAGTAAAAGCAGATGACAAAACAAAAACTATTTAAAAAATGATACTAGTTTATTTTTTAAAAGATTACTGAACTTCTCGGTGTGAATTTTACCACAGAGGTAAGTTTTTAATGACTAAAAGAGACAACACTGTGATTCAAAAGTTTGTTTTTGTGTTTACAGAAAACACCAAATTAAAGAAAGTGTATGTTATTTTCACTCAATATTAACACTGTATCATCCTCTCTACACAAGGTCTTCTTTGCTTGTTTGCTGTTTAATTTAATATCTTTGCATGCTTCCCAAGGTGATGGTCCTTGGCTTGCAGTCTCACCCTTTACCTGTAGTCTTCACAATACTAGTAGCAGCTTGCCATTTTCTTTGTTATAAATAGAACACCAATCATTATTTTAATACAATCAATATTATTTTTAATTTTGTCTTTCCGACCACACTTGAAGAGATTCTTCGACCATGCATGTATACGCAGAAAGTACATGTTTCAGGTGAAAACTGTGGAAAGGATGACTGCAATCTCTGTGGCAAACCTCGTCTTCCTAAAGAGGTTTTCGATGATCTCCTGTTCGTATCTGATCCAGTCCCAGGTATGACTTGAAAAAGACAAAAGAAATTAAAACAAATTAAATTAAACAGTCTATTACAAAATGATTTAAATGTTTTACAAACCTTTGATAACACAGTGTAATTGCAATGAATTTTAATCTTACATAGTTTCATTTGTTCAAAAATGGTTTGCTTTTTGGATGGGGAAAATAATTCCTTTTTTTAAAACCATGTTTACCGTTATTTGAGTGCTACTCATACTTGTTTTTAGGAGAGGCTGGACACTACAGAAGTGTTGAGGCTAGCTATGGCAAAGACACTACTGAAGTGTTGAGGCTAGCTATGGCAGAGACACTACAGAAGTGTTGAGGCTAGCTATGACAGAGACACTACAGAAGTGTTGAGGCTAGCTATGGCAAAGACACTACTGAAGTGTTGAGTCTAG
>JAUELE010263430.1:0-10278 GCA_031471655.1 Diodora aspera | reverse complement strand
TCATCTTCAGCCCTTGGATGCTGGTATTATCCAATCTTGGTTCTTAGTCCCTGATTATGTCTCTCTGGATATAACACCAAACTGGTTATACCACCAAAATCTCCCTGGACGGATTGTGGCGGTATATCCAGGGAGGACTGTACAGCAAAATCAATTATATCAGTTAATGATCATATCAGGTTTGATTCTTAACTTCTTTTGAGTAGTTTATTTAACCTGCTCAAAATTATTGAGAATCAAGTAAACATGTTCTGCAATACAACTAAGAGTTGGAAAAATTTCCCAGAATATTGATTACATATTCAAACTTTGTCAGTTCACATATGTATAAAATTAATATTTAATCAAGTCATAATGATTCGAAGGCAGAGTTTTATACGGGTGGGCATACTTTTTATCATAGAGGTTAGGGTGTCATGGGTGACGGTGTCCCAATACCGCACAACGTCTCTGTTCGTGTCTTCAGCCTTCGTGAATACCTTTTTGTTTACTGACTCCTTCATCATTCCTCAAAAATGTTCAATGAGATTGTGGGCCCGTAATGCCGTATGCATGAGCTGGCGGTAGCGAAGGTCGGAAGTAGGCGCTCGTGCATCTAGTAGAGCTCAACCATAAATTACTTCCGACGTTGTCACTTAATTCCGCGCTACGGGCTTACTACCGGCTCATGCATACGGGCCCAGATCTGGGATGTGGCTTGACCTATTATTTTATTGCACTTTTGTTCTGAAACCACTGTTTTTTCATATCAGTTCATCCATCAATATTCTTCAACCTGTTGACGATATAAAGGTGTACACCAACATATTTTCAATATACATTGTATACTCAAACCCAACTATTAAAGGGTCGTTGTAATGACCTACATACCATTGTCCAAAGTCATAATGATGGGTACATAGGGAATTGAGTTTTACTGATAAATGTTTATTTGGTAAGATGAACAGTGGATATTACAGTTGCATTTTAAGAAGGCTATTTCGCTCGCTCGGGTCATAAAAATCATAAAAAAAGCAATTTTAAAATAAAAATTGAAATATGGACAGTATATATGTAAATACACCCAGATAGGTTTAGCATAAAAACAATGAAAAGCGCGGTATAGAAAATCATTGGTGATCACAAAGCTCAATTTGAATTTGGTAGCAATCTATTTCAATCAAGGCATCTAGACCTCGTGAACCTATTTAAAACACACACAAACATATTTTTAACTAAATAGCAAGTATGGTCATGATGCATTGTGAGATGTATGTTTTCTTTGGAAAAATTTGGATTTTGCATGCGGATAGTTGTTTGGCGACCCCTGAGATAGGCTTAGTGGACAAACCAAAACGTTTAAATTTGACGAATCCAAAAGGTTTGTCAAAACGTCAGGAACACCGATCCGACCAAAGTAAAGTGACTGCGATAAAGGGACTTCTGGTCGAGATTAAGGAATATTGTGTTTGAGGTACACAGCAACAACTATTCGGACAAGTTATCCATGCAACATATTTTGATCAGGTCTGGACCCGAGGGGGGGGGGGCACCTTCCCCCCTTCTATAGCGTGTCCTTTTACCCCTTTTGCTATGCTAGCCTTGGCAGTTGTTGTTCGCGTCCTGCCCGACACCTCTCTTTCAGCCCAGAGAGACAGGAGTCCCGACGTGATGTTGGTGAAACCATGGTGATGTGGCTGAAAGATTGCAAAAACCACGTAGAACAATTTACATCTTTTGCTATGTTAGTACCATATTAACCCCTAAAATATTATGAAAAATCGTCCAATGGACCGAGTTTGGACCATTTTTTATGTTGATGTTTCAAATTGTCCGCCCTCTGAACCCCATTTCATGATATCTGTCATGAACTTTGTGAGCCCCCCCCTCCCCCCGCCCTTTCACAAACACTAGATCAGCCCCTGATAATAAAACATTATTGAAAAACTAAAATAGCTATGCGTTCTTTAACATCGCCCATGACTCGGCATGTCACTTCCGGTTGTCCCATGGGTCCAAAATGCTAGTGTTGACAAAACATATCAAATTGCACACTCCGCTGGTCGTTCATGCGCCTGATCACCAAAAGATAACAACTTATCCATTTGATTGAAGGATGGTTTCAGTTCGCCCTAGATCAATATAGCAAGGCCAGATCATGGCTCGATGTGGATGCTTATCAGACTGCATAATCATGCGTATTCTGCATCCTGGCGTGAAACAACAGAAGATCATGCATTCACGTCAAGGCGTGACGTGACAAGGTGCTGCAAGTCGTGTCTAGCCCGATTGATCAGTTCTTTTAGGTATGATCAATGTTATCTTTGCAAACAAGCGATTTAGGCCGGGTGGTAACGATCTCTTCCAGCGGACAAAGATTTGTACAACTTCTCATGTTTCTGGTGTAGATGTTCAAGTCTATGTGGTATCAGATTTCAATGTGTATTTGTGTTCTTGCACAGATGTAAAAAGGCAGGTGGTGAGCTGGCACATTGGATAAACGTGGTGTGTTAATCCTCGCCTCACCCATGTTTGTCCAAGCTGGAAAAAAACAGTCACATATTATTAGACCACCATCTTGTTTCTCACCACTTTTGTCTAATTTTATTGGGGCGGGTAGGATGATTTTATTTCTATGCATTATCTGAATTTGAGTAGTTATATATTAAATAATATGTCATTCAGCAGGGCATTTTCTGGTATGTTGGAGACAAACCATGGCTTAGAGTCTTGGAACAGCTGTGTGTCTGACATTATGACATACGGCATGGTTGACGTGTTTAAAGCGAGCTTGACACACTAAAACGAAACAAGGGTTGAAACAAATCGAAACAATCTCGTTTTTAACAGTGCTTAAAAAGAAATAAATCGTAGGGGTGGCAGATATTTCTGGGACGGGCGGTTGATGAGAAACAAGTTATTTTCTTTAAGTGGCCTTAGCTTGATTATAAGGAGGCGCGGTAGCCGTGAGCAACAGGCGTCGAGCTCGTGATCCGACGATGGTCAGGTCGCGGGTTCGGTCCTAGTTAGCGGTCCGCCGTGTTGTACCCTTCGACAATGTACTTAATTCCACTTGTCCCAGTCGGCTCAGCTGAAAAATGGGTATTGGCGCTGCGATAAAGGTGTTGTAGCAGTTGTTAATCCAAGTGAACCCTTTGTCACTGGGAACAGTTTTCATATGGTACTGCCGTCCTTTTCTGCATTATATCCTTGGTGATGCTCTTCGTAATTCCGTATCAACAATACCCCCGTCCCCCTCGACAATGGCAGCCTCAGTAATGTTCTCGTCAGGCTGTTCACAATTGCAATTAAATCGGTTTTTATTTTCCAAAATTGAGTTATGTGCAGGGGTTGTGGGGGGGGGGGCAGGTTTAGAAAATGTTTGTATTTGTCGAGGATATCAGACCCCTTGTTATGCACCTCAGCCCCCCCTCCCATATTGTGAGGATAGATACACTCAGGTGCCAAAAAATGATACCGACGTTTATTTCATTTGTTTTAAAATGCTGATGATGTCAAAATTGGTGTCGTTAAATGTGAGGTTTTGTTCTGCATAATATGTATCCATAAAGTAAAATAACATGCCTGTTTTGTCAAAATTTATACAAAAGCAATTTTAGAGTTGGTATCGTTGTTTTTGCACTACAGTTAATATTGATTCAGGTAAAATTATATTATGAATGTAAACTATTGAAATAAAAACAACTCCATTTACTTGACATGTGAATAGAATGTGAATAAGTTCGTAGACAATGTTGTTTGCTTCATCACTAACATTTTGCATTATGAATTATTGAATAAATTATCGAAATAAAAAATCCATGTTTACATGATATGTGAATAAAACCTTTCGTAGATAATGATGTTTGGATAATATCCATATATTTCGAGTTATGAATTATTGAAAAGATTATTGAAATAAATAAAATCTATTTGTACACGAAATGTGAATAAAACCTTCCGTAGATAATGATTTTTGTTCATGAATAATACTCGTATATTTTGAGTTATGAATTATTGAATAAACTATTGAAATAACTAAAATCTATTTTCACATGGGTAATGTGGGTGGTGTAGGGAGCTATTGTCCATTTCTGGACTAAAATATCAGGGTGGGGGGATATTCTCAGGCATCAATTTCTTACGACATTTCTGGAAATCATGACCTGTCTCAGATGTTTCATGCAAACGCTTAGGCGGTATGTACAATTTACAAGCAATACTACTTGCTAATTCGGCAAAGGAAAGACAAAACACAGCTCAGTAAATGAATATGGATATCTACATTATAAAGAATTGAAAGGTAGTAATCTGCGACTGGGGAAAGTTGGTTGACGATGTGCATGACGTCTCTAATTAAGTCCCATTTCCCATAGCCACAGTTTCTTTGACTTTTGTACAAAATCAGTTCTTTGGTATGAGGAAATATTGGTCTTTGAATGACGGTTTGGTAGGTATAATCGCATTACCTATTTTATATTTGGTTAAATGTCAAACGCATGTAGACTGTGCAAAAATAATGCGATTAGCCATCCGCTTTATGGTGAAATAAAGTTAGTATTTAACATGGACGCTTTGAAATTTTGCCTGCGTGTCATTCAGTCAAAGGATTTCACAAGTTAACAGAATTTTCGAAAATGTAACATTCTCTTGCAGAGACATGTTAAGCCCAGGGGGAAGCATAGTTAAGTTGAACCTTCTGCCTTGTGTAAACCTTCAAATGTTCAGTGATGAGAAACGTTTATAGATATACTAAAGAAAAAAATAAGGGTTCACTGAAAGTCGTACGATTAGACATAAATTGGTCAAGTGACTATCATGGGTTCTGACACTCGTTGGATTTTCAGTGATAAGAAAAGTTTATATATATTATACTGAAGAAAAAAGTAAGGCAGCAACGAAAGGCGCACTAATAAACATAAACTAGTCACGTAACCTTCATGGGTACTGACAATCGTTAGATTTTCAGTGACAAGAAAAGTTTATAAATATACTGAAGAAAAAAGTGAGGGAGCACTAAAAGGCGTACTAAAAAACATAAATTAGATATGTGACCATCATGGGTTCTGACAATCGTTGGATGTTCAGTTATAAGAAAAGTTTATATATTATACTGAAGAAAAAAGTAAGTCAGCACTAAGGGCGTACTAATAAACATAAATTAGCCATGTGACTATCGTGTGATCTGACAATCGTTAGATTTTCAGTGATAAGAAAAGTGTATAAATATACTGAAGAAAAAAGTGAGGGAGCACTGAAAGGCGTACTAATAGACATAAATTAGTCATGTGACTATCATGTGTTCTGACAATCGTTAGATTTTCGTTGATAAAAAAGTTTATAAAAATATACTGAAGAAAAAAGTGAAGGATCACTAAAAGGCTTACTAATAGACATAAATGAATCATGTGACTATCATGCGTTCTGACAATCGTCGGATTTTCTGTGATAAGAACAGTTTATATATATATACATGTATATACTGAAGAAAAAAGTAATGGATCACTGGAAAGCGTACTAATTAAGATGTATCACCTGAACCCTGATTACACTTTAATAGACATAAATTAGACAGGTAGACAGGTCACGTGGTACCATCATGGGTTCCGACAATCGTTAGATGTCCGCATCTGGACTTGACCATTTTGACCATTTTGATCGACAGAGATATATGACAAATGAGTAAATAGGTTCATAACTCATTTAAGTTTGATCAGTTTGATAGACAGACATACACGACAAATATACTGACATGCAAAAGAAACGATACCAACATTTTGAGAGACTACCGAATAAATGCCCACATACGTTATAATATGTGCAAGAGATATGCTTTCAAGATTAGGAAGTGTGGTCAATGATATGATGTCAATTACATTACACTCATTGAAATCCAAGCATCCTTTTGTTCAACTATGACATACAGACGCAAAGTAAAACGATTGAAATTATTTGGCATCGTTTCTTTTGCAGGTCAGTATAAATAAATAGATAAATTATACAACATAAAGCGTACACTTGTCAGTGAATTTGAATTCGACAGCAAATCAGCCGTGTAAAGGTCGATATAAGACTTCAAAGGAGAAACGTTCTTGAAGATAGCAATTAAAATACATCTTCAAAGATGCCTGTTTGTACTAACAGTGATGCAACGAAAGCTTGCCCGGCGTAAACACCTGGGGCTCAAAACAAGTCGGCCATTAACGTTGGATACGTGTTCCAAAGCAGGAAATATATTTGTAGCATTCTCAATCTGGGTTAAATAAGTAACATGTACTTTAGATTAGACATTATAAATGTGTTTGCGTCAATACATACCGTAGTATCCCGTTTATCCTAGCAGACTGAGACAAATTCATTTTGTATTTTTGAACAGTTCTACAGTGACTCCTGCACTGCCTGCGTGAAACATTAACCGTCACGGCATCAAGATTGTCAAACTGTTTGATAAAAATAGTGATACGTCACAGCGTCGTGCCGAATGCAGACCGGATGTTTCGACACTCTTGCAAACGATCGAGAACATTGTTGAGAGCATCGGTACATTTTTATGTATCTCTATCGTTCCCAAAGTTATTTGAGAAAAGAAAATACTGAATTTGAGCAAGTTTCTAACTTCAACTATAGAAAGCACTCGGAGCTCAGAGTTATGCGCCCTTGGCTTATAAACATTTCTGACAAGATTCAGCATCAGTCATTGCAGAGGAGGTAACTCTATCACTGTGGACTACTTGCAACACCAAAAGGTTCCGAGTTCGAATCCCGCCCGGGGTCACTGTCGTATTTCCTGGAGAGGGGAGCCCCCTGTAACCACCGTGACGATATCGTCGAAAATAATTGACTGGAAGTCACGTTACACAATAACCAAAAAAACAAAAAACAAAACAAAAAAACTACTTGCAACACATAACAAGTCTGTCTCCATGACAACGATACCTTCCTTCACTAATATAATGTTTGAAGAAATATTGTTGCCACATATGTGCAAGTGGTTGCCAATGACGTTTTGCTGTATTAATCATCAACTATTTGTAACAATTAACCTATTTTAACTGATAATATTTCTTAAACATACATCATGTAGTTAGTTTAGTTGTGAGCAGGCGAACCTTCGGGCACAACACCTCAGAACTTCATATGCCGAGTAATGGCAAAGCTGTCAGTGAAACCCAGGGGAGCTAACTCGTGTGCAGTTCCGAACAGTTAGAAACGTAAATTAATTGAAGCATGTTTTTCAAGACCGCATTCTTTGAACGAATTACGATACGATATTCCCAGACCCTCATGACATACAGTTTTTTTCTTCCCGAAGCTTGATTATTTGCTTGAAGTAATTACAAATATTACAAAAATCACATTTCGTAAAGAGTGAAATATGTTCCTCTAAACCATATTTCAGAACTCAATTTTCCATTTCGGATTTGTTTTGTATCTCACCACGCTGTCATGACGCACGTTAGCTGTCACAGGTTCTCAATTCACTTTGGTAATTATTACAAATGAGACCTCGAACGGTCTCGGTATGACATATTTACTTTTTTATAAAACAAATGTCAGAATTCAGTATTTTTCATTCCATACTTTGATAAAAGATCGATTTCGACCGATTTTACCCGATTTATTAGCTTGGGCTGTGAAGTAACTGTACTTTTAAATATTGAACGAAGCGTCGGAGACGTGAACGGCATCGAGCGTGAAGCGCATGAATAAAGCGTGCGAAGCATGCAAATCGAAATAAGTATGAAAGGTGCATGATTAAATCATGCTAATTACGTCATCAATTACAATTATTTCAATGTTGTGTGCGGAGAGCGTAACCGAGCCGCCGATGAGTGTAAAAATAGCCGACGATATTTTTCAGTGATTTTAATTGAGAAACAACCAGAACTCAAAGAATTACCTCCCCTACTTTCAAATAATCTCTTTGACATGAATGCTGTAGTAATTGTGAAACCGTATGCTGTGCAGAAACCTGACAGCGGACAATTATATATATCTAAGTGGACTATATGATGTATATTTATGAAATTATATCAGATAAAATAGGTTATTTATCACAAACGGTTGATGATTAATAGATCTGACTGTCATTTGCAACTGTTTATGAATATTATTTCTCATAACATTATATTTGTATCGTTGCCATGGAGACAGACGTGTTCATTGTTTTTGCGAGTGTCGGTAGATATCAGGAACAATTTTAAATTTAAATATCGTCAGATATTCTAAACAATGTCATGAACGTATCGTTCTATTGTCTTTTGACTGACACTTGTCTGCCGCTGTTGTTGGTGTTAATTAAATATCACAAACGATGCTACAACTTTACAAACGTGTTTGGCAACCTTTCAACTATATAACAAGCAATATTTCAACTCTATAAAACACACTTAATCTCTATAAAACGAAATGTTCAGTGTTTGTTTCTGTTAGTGTATAAAGAGGAAATTGTTCAACTGTACATATATTAATAATCATTATATGTATCAGCTGATTACAGTAAGGTTCGGAATGAGGCTGACTATTTGAAAGTAGGAAATAAATACGTCTACCCCTGCCGGGACTAATCGAATACAGTGTTATTTGATTAGGCATACACTTTTACAATGTATGATTTACAGTTTATGTTATCGATTTTACACAAATAGCACCAGACCTATTTTAGCGTTCGGGAGCACGTATCCAACTTTAATAGTCATTCTATGTATCAGTTGAACACAGTAACCGTCAGTTCCAAATGTACTAGCGCTACCACACATCCGAACAAAACAGGATTTAAAAAGATATATATCTATTTTCTGAAAATATGTTAAAAACAAGAGATTATACTATTTTTGTGCAAAACCATAATATATTATGCACACTTCATTTGGGATCAGCCGTAAGTTCAACAAAATGCACTGATAAGAAACTGTGTATGTAATTAATTGTAAACACAGGATGCCAAGCCGTGCCCTCTTATTCAAGATTACTTCGCTCAAGCCGGGTTATATATAAAATGTAACAATCAGACATAGTCATCTATATCCCCCGCTGTTCAGACATAGTCATCTATATCCCCCGCCGTTTGAACTTCGTGATATGTATCGTGACCTTTGATCCTCGTGACAGTTTCATATAAAATGTAACAATCAGACATAGTCATCTATATCCCCCGCCGTTCAGACATAGTCTGAATTTGTGATAGCGACAGAAGCGTGAATACTGTAAATAGTGTTAGGTGTGATGCTGACAGTTGACCATCATTAATTTGCAAAATTGCCGAAAACTGGCAGTTGAAGCCGAAGAAGAATCGTTTAGGTCGCGCCTGCACTGTATTCGTACACTTGTAAACAAACCCATTGTTATTTAGTAGCGGTTATTGATGATTTGATCACCTCTAAATTGACAATCAGGATCCGGCAAACCGGAAAGTTATTGTAGAATTTACCATATTTTACATATTTTAAAGCACTTGACGCTAAATACTAAAAATATGATAAAATGTGAATTTATGCGCATGTCAACCATTATACCATAATTTATATACATGTATATGCAAGGTGTGTAACCAAAAAAGCATATTTTATGGCATTGTAAGTATCTTTACCATCAAATATCTGTGTGCCAATTGACGAATCTCTATCCACAAGATTATATGCCCAGATCGGAACACACTTAAGTCGGTATCCATGACAACGAGGCATCTGTAATAGTTAAGATGTCTGCAACATACATATTTCCGCGCGTTTTGTATATTATATCTACTAATGCCAACATACTACAGTTTAAAATACCAGAACATTATAACATGTTCGAAAATTGAAAATGAGATTTCATGACTTGAAGCAAAATGGTCCATACGAATACGTTTTCTCATAACTCTTCTAATTAGCTCTGATATAAAACCTCCTGGCATGTACATATTTTTATGTACATTTTTCGTTTCCAAATTTATATCACGGAAAGAAAATATAGAATTTGACCACGTATCCAACTTTAAATGTCATATTAACAAACAGTACGCAGAATGATGAGACGACTGAACATTAACAGAATTGGAAAAAAAGAACATTCTGAACATTAGTTATGCAGTTTCTGTTGGCTTAGACATCATGTGCGGCACTTGACAACAACTTGTCACTTGCATTTGAGATATCCGGGCACCATGAGATATTTGCTGTCACGACAGACAACTCATACCTTGGTCAGGAGTCTTGTTCTATCACGATTAGACTACTGCACCAGTTTGCTGACTGGCAGCTTACAAAAACACTTATCAAGACTACAGACAATCCCTAAACATGCTGCAGGAATTGT
>JAUELE010263419.1:0-10279 GCA_031471655.1 Diodora aspera | reverse complement strand
TATGGCAGAAATATTGCCCCCTGCAATGAAAAAATCCATTTCACTCACTCACTCACTCATCCTGCACTCAGCTTGCAAATGTGGGCATATGGCTGAAAGATTAGATCCCATTATAATTCCAATCAATCAACTACTAGTAATACCACCACCACCATGATCGCTACTACTGCTATCACCACATCGATCACTACTACCATTACCACCACCACCACCACCACCACCACCACCACTACTTCTGATACTGGTAACACAACTACCATACTACTACTACTATCACTACGCCAGCAGTCCACTAGCCTTGACGTTGTGGTAGGTATTCATTAGGTTTAACTGGTGATCAGCTAACTTTCTGTTGGAGTAGAACCTTCATTGCAGTTCTAATGCTGAAAGATTGCTAAAAAAACCCACTTTAGAGTCTACTGTCTACATTTTTTATACAAGTATAAACAGTCACGTTCACAGTTGTCTGTCGCAATTACAGATTATTCTGTATATATTGTAAAGGTTGTTTGATGTTGCAGGTAACAATAGCAAATGGTGAAGGATCTGTTCGAGACATGGACGTTTCTTCCTCCTCTAGGCATGAGTACACATCAGTCACACAGCCCCTGGAGGTGAGAAGTGTTCCCCCACAGCTGACAGTGTTCATGGAGAAGATTGCTGGACAGCTGGATATACTTACACAGGTATGTAAGCAGATATTTAAAAAGAGCTCCATCAAATTAGAATCTTTTGTTCACCAGGAAAGTCAAAGTCTGACAAGTAGGCAGCATTACAGAGATCGAATTCGACACTGGTAACACTAGGTCTGTGATAGAAAGTGATGTATGTTCAATCTGAAAAATTATCTTTTTAAAGTGATACTTAAATTATACTTGTATACCTTTTGATCTGGGCTGGAGGCGTTATAGTAAACTGTCAGTTCAAAGCCAATAAAAATATTTAGGTTTTGATTTAATTATTTTTTATAAACAGTACACATAAAGCCAGTGTCAATAGAGTCTCATCCCCCTGGGTAGTGATATGGCTGAAAAATTACCAAAATCTACGATAGTCCTCATTCACTCACTCATACCTTCCAGACTCGCTTCTAAAGTGCCTGACTCTTAAAACTTCATGTATCCCTATGCTGGCTTTTTGATAGAGATTTTATGGATCTTCTGCTGTTTTTTGTTTTTTCGTTTATCATTAATTCAAATCAAGTTTGTTTAATGGGTCATCTTTGTTAACAGATACAGATGCAAAAAGAGCTTTACATTACCTTGATGTGACTCAATTAAGTTCTTGTCATTAAAAGGGTCAGAACAGTTTTCTGTACTTGTTGCCTTCTTTGTTCATAAACCCTGTGGGACTTCCGGGGCTTGACCTTCTGTCACTGAGATAGATTAGGGCCTCAGTAATCTAATGCTTGTCGTACAAGGCGGCAAAAATAGGGATCTTTTGCTTTCTATCGATCCCTTTTATGAACTATTTTTTCACTCAGTGTGCACCTTGCACATCACGTTGTGTTATGGCTGAAATATGGCCCTTGCAACGTAAACACCATTTCAACTCTTTGTTCATAAAAATAAGATAACAAAATTTCTGACTCCCTGTTTGTTGTTGTTGCAGACTGTCTCCCTTCTGGAACAGAGACTAACAATGACAGAGAATAAACTACGAGAATGCCTTGACAACCAACAAAAAATAACACTGCAAGTACGACCCACTGATTGATATCTGACCAATCATCAGCCAGTAGTGAAGCGAAAATCGGATGACGTCAACAGCTGATATTGTTTCCAGCAATGTATACATAAGAACACTGGACTAAGAGAGTATGTAACCGTTCAAATGCATAGAAGGAGTTTTCAGAAACTTGACAGCAATAGCATTCCAGACCCTTCGTGCCTTAGTGGGAGTGACATTGTGTCTCTTACAGCAGGGAACCTGTATCCCTATCCTTGTCATAAAAGGCATCATGGATCTGTTCTTTTCTCTATTTCTTCTATGGATCTTTTGGGGCTGTCTTGGTGCACATCATAACTGAAACAGTTCCAATACCGTGCAGAAGACTGGCACAATATTTTATAGCCTGAATCTCTCATTTTGTGTTATGGCTGAAAAAAACCTGCTACATGGATTTAAAATATCTAAATTGATTACAAGTTTTTGTATTGAAAGAATGAAGAGGTTAGTTTTAGAGCCTGTGCAAATTGGGCATGGTAAGTAACTATTCAAACGGGACATAAGATAGCACTGTCAGTCGATCGGTCCAATAATCTTGAAGTCCATATATCAGAGAAATTTTTTGATCTGTCACAAGAGCAATTATCAACTCAGTTGTCACAAGAACATTTTGCCTTTGGAGAGAAATATGAATGAATGAATTAAAATCCACTCAGAATGATAGTTTTGATAGAGTTTGATGTAGGAGAGAGT
This sequence comes from Diodora aspera, assembly GCA_031471655.1. NCBI lineage: Eukaryota > Metazoa > Mollusca > Gastropoda > Lepetellida > Fissurellidae > Diodora > Diodora aspera. The sequence continues at coordinate 7,858 of JAUELE010263419.1, read as the reverse complement.
TTCACTTTATGAATAGGCTGGATGCGAAACTCGACCAGGTATGCATTGTATTTTTTGAAACATGGACATTTATTTCTGATGTAAGTGTACATGTTTTGGAATCTGGAAGACCAAAGTTAATTTATACTGCTTGATCTGTGATATGTTTGTTTTTGTCTTATTTGTGTCTCATAGTCATGTGCTCAGTAAGTTCAGTAAGTGTGTGCTATTTTACACATATTGTACAGTTAGTTGTATCATGTACATCAGGAGTTGGTGAGAGACAGTGCCGGTGTAGTCAGTTACCTGTTACCAGCATGTGCGTTCATGCCAGAAACATTAGTAGGGTATATCTCGCAAGAAATATTTTCAATTCATGTTTTTCATTCAGAACCTCAACCAAAATGTTTATCACCAATTTTGGCTAAACTTAGTGCGACAGATAAGCTGTGTATTTGTGTAAATATGCAATAGAATTTTGCAAACACACAATTATTTTTCAAAGAACTGCATAATGAAAAGCAAACAAAACATGCTTTATGCAATTGTCTAAAAATGCATTGCGTACTACTTAATTGAATTAATCGTGTGCATCTGGTCGTCAGCGTTGACTGATGTAATCGTGTGCATCTGGTCGTCAGCGTTGACTGATGTAATCGTGTGCATCTGGTCGTCAGCGTTGACTGATGTTGTTCAACTCATAACTTTGCACATATGAGCATAGTAGAATTGCTGAATTAACAAGAACCTGTTTGCAAATTTTAGACTGGTATTAAAATGCAGCAGGATACACCAAGTATTCCGGGGAATAAAATATCTATGTTAGCCAGTTGAATGTTTGAATTACCTGAAAACCTGAGGGGTAATTATCCAATTGTCACAAACGCCTAGCTGTAGCTCTGTTAGAGTATATTCTGCCCGTCCCTTGTTATGTTTGTTGGCAGTTAGCACTATTGTGCACAGAAAAGAATTGACTTGGACAAACCATTGCAGACACTGCTTAACCCTTGTGGGTCAGGGTCAGTGAGTGGTCAGCGAGCTCTTGCTCAGTTCGAAAGGAGTACCCCCAAATTTCTTTACTATAGACATTGACCTTGACTTGAATCCGGCTTGTCCTGAAGCGACTCTGTGGTTGGATAATGGAAATTCTGTTCCAGGCATATAATTTTCAATCTGCTACTTATTGCCTCCTTGTTATCTTCTTCCTTTCACCCCATTGAGGGAAGGGATAGTTTATAAATAAGATCGATAGAAATCATATGTAGGGAGGGACATTGTAAGTAAGGAAGAAAACTACCCCAAGTAATTGGTGGAACCAGACTAAAAATGGGATCTGTTGTCACTTCGATTTCGATTGATCTCATGAACAACTATCCTTTCCCTCGGTGTACACCTTGTATATTTTGTTGTGTTATGGCAGACCCACAACATTTATTATAGTATCCATTAAATCAAAGAATTCCATATCTGTTTCTCTGTTGTCATTAAGTGTGTATATATTTATTTTAATAAACATAGTCTGATCACACAAAGTTTTTCATGTGTTTTTTTTCGGAGATGCAGAATCTGAATGGCATCAGCCCATCAGCTGTGCCTCCTGATCTTGTTTTCAGAGATTTGTTTGGCTGAAATTCAGAAATTCCGGAGATGCAGAATCAGAGTGGCATCAGCCCATCAGCTGTGCCTCCTGATCTCTTTTTCAGAAATTTGTTTGGCTGAAATTTGGGGGCACAAGATAGCACAGTAGTAAGTGATCCCCAGCAATTGATTGGCCCTAACCAGTTGTTCCCAAAATGAGCAAATCAACCCAAATGTGGAAGCGTGCGTGGAAGTGTACATGACTGTTCTTGTTTCAATTGACCCAGACCCAGCTGAAAATGGCTGTTGGTGCTGTACGTGATCGATGTCATTCCGGTGGTAGATAAGAGAATAGATGAGGTGATGTTTTACATTGGAAGGGCAACCAAAGATGTGAAAGCTTCAAAATCTTATTAAGGGATCCTGCGTAGCTCCAGGAAGTGGTATCACTTGGAAAGAATAGCGCTCCTTCAACAACATGCTTGTTGTACAAGGTGACTATCTTCATGAACTATCGTTACTCTCGAGCTTGCATATCACTGTGCTACGACTGAACTCGCTAATCATTTTCAACTAACTGCTGCTAATCAAAATCTTAAAACAAAAAATACCCTGCAATGTAAAAAAATCTTTGACAAATGTGGGGTTACTTGTGCTCTTATGTTCGAATGAGTGCCATGTCCATTGCATCTTCTGCTTTAAAGCCATCATAGACACAACAGTGACTCAGACTGTTTAAATCCAGTTACATAGTATTATCAGGTTGCCTTGAACAAAGTTAAGTCACACATGGTTTCATGTATGTAGTTTATCCTTCCAGTTTTAAATTAATATTTCTATACATGTATTTTCGAAAGTGTATCCAACTTTTATCAAAATTAATTATTGATTTTGTTTTGGTATGGTCTGAAAGGTCGTCCTCTAAAAAAATTATGTTTTTTTCACTTGACAAGTTGACACTGTTCAGGTTTCTTGGGGACATTTCACCCATTATATCTTGTAACCAGTCACATAGACCATGTTTGTAACCAGCACTATAAAGGTTGAGATCATGTATTACCTGTAAGGGCAATTTTGTAGCCGTAATGCAAAGTTGTGTGCAAGATGCACATGGAGTGAAAAAAAAGAGTGCATAAAATAGATCGATAGAAAGAAAAGTGAAAGCAAAAGATCCCCAATTCTGCTGCTTTGAATGACAAGCATTGGGTTACTGAGGCCCGATTCTTTCTTAGTGAATCCACTTCACTCCCCGGAATCTACAGGGGGTAGCATACTGAAGAATACAATAGTGTACTCTAAAAAGTAGGCTACAAGGTGTAGAAAAGTGTATAGGCCTACTAGAGATTCCAAAGGAGAGATGCTTATGATCACTTAAATGTACCAGGTGTAGACAACAGTACACTATAGTTGGTTGGTTAGATTTATAGGCGTATTTGGTAATCTTTGAGCTATATGCCCACTTTCGTCGGTTGAGGTCAGGAGGAAAGACTGCATGACTAGTGGGGAGCTAAATGATTTGGATGCAGTGAAACCTGCAAGCTATGGATGGTACCCGTCACTAAACAGTTAAATGAGAAGCTAAGGAGTAATGTATACAAAATAACAAAAGCAACAGACAACAGTACTAAAATTACAGAAGGGAGTTATTCAGGAGGGGGATGGGATGAACAGTATCGGATATCTGGAGTCATTTGAGCCTCCTGCTCATCTGCTTCTCGGCCCAGCTTCTCCAGTGTGCAAATTGCTCAAACATACTGGATTCGGATGATCCATCATCAGGCCCGGATGATGCTTGAACACACTGCTCTGTATTCACTTTTGCATTTTATTTATTTTCTATATCGGATTTTACTCTTTAGCACCCTGTTCTTTACTCACTTTTACATTTTAGAAAATTGTTCTCCACTAACTTTTACTTTATAGCACACTTTTCTCTACTCACTTTTGCATTTTAGCAAATTGTTCTCTACTGGCTTAGCAACTGTTTAGCTTTTACTTTTTGCACACTTTCTCCACTCACTTCTTCTTTTCAGCATACTGGTCTCTACTCACGTTTGCATTTTATCAAATTGTTCTTTACTAGAATTTACTCTTTAGCATGCTGTTCACTACAGACAGTTACGTTCAGCAAACTGTTCTCTACTCACATTTGCCTGGAAGAGATCTAGACCTGTTCTCTACTCACATTTGCCTGGAAGAGATCTAGACCTGTTCTCTAATCACTGTTGCTGTTTAGCAAACTGTTCTCTGGTCACTCTTTCTTTTAAGTAAATTGTTCTCTATTGGCTTTTACTCTTTAGCACGCTGTTGTCCACTCACTTTAACTGTTTAGCGAACTGTTCTCCACTCGCTTTTTGTGACTTTTTAGCGAACTGTTCTCTACTCACTTTTACTTTTTAGCAAACTGTTCTTTATTACCATATTTAAGTCGTGAGGACACATGTCCCCATAAGTCAAAGGTGTGGAGACTGGTGTCCCCACCAGATCAAAGACGTAAGGACACATTTCCTCATAAGTCAAAGGTGTGGAGACTGGTGACCCACAGGATCAAAGGTGTTGGAACAGGTGACCCCACCAGATGAAAGCCATGAAGACGCATGTCCCCATAAGTCAAAGGTGTGGAGACTGCAGCTGGTGACCCACATGATCAAAGGTGTGGGGACTGGTGATTCCACCAGATCAAAGGCGGGAGGACACATGTTCCCACAAGATCAAAGGTGCGGAGACTGGTGACCCAATAAGATCAAAGGTGTGGGCACTGGTGACAAGATCAAAGGTGTGGGGACACGTGACCAAAGAAGACCAAAGGGATGGGGACACGTGCCCCAACAAGACCAAATACGTTCTCAAGCCACTGAATATTTGTACATTATGGCATGCTCTATTCATTTTTAGTGTAGGCTAAATCCCACTCTTTCACGCTTAAAAGCTGTCACGTGACATGTCAAATCTCGCAAATTATTACCTGCTTTTTGTTATTTAATATTTAAATTAATCTGTGGAAACCGTAAACCTTTTTTTTTATAGACGCTACATTTTACACCAATTAGTTTTTACGCCCTAATCAGGTAGGTACATGTATTGTGAAGGAATCAGCAGTCTGAAAATGAGGGGCGAGGGAGGGCACTAGCAGGTGCTGAACCTTCGGTGGGGGGCCGAGGGGCCTCGTAAGGCAAACTTTCCATCGAAAACAACAATTTGCCGTACCTGCAAAATACTGTGAATGCATTTCATGTTAATTTGCTTTTCCCTTTACGTACTTTTCTGCAAACATCCAACATTAACCCCAAAGGCGTTATTTCTATGTTTGCTAGCACGGGATAATAGCACAGTGTGACCCACTGACAGGCTTGCTGGTTGCGGCTTCGAATCCCGCAAAGATATATATATTTTTTCAGTCAGGTAGTGGACGGTCGACAACAACGTGATGTTGGTCACACTGTGGTGATACCGCTAAAAGATTGCCGATGACGACTTTTAATCCTAATTCACTCACTCGGTGCAAACGAGTTAGTGTTTCCACCCAGTCCTGGCTACAGAACTTCGTTTCACATTTAGGGATGAATGAATTGATTTATAACATACATGTTTATTTACAAAAATCAAAATCCCCAGGTGTTATGCCTCTTCAGATAATGGGAACAAAGTGAAGTGTTCAGCTTTCACAGAACATGTTTAATTTATTTTCGTCCATGTTCAGGTCTCTTTCAAAGCTCAACTTCCTGGTACATATATATTCAAATTGTTTAAGGCCGTACGGCTCCACCTAAACTGATGCTTACAAAGGAGACATTTCCTATTGAAAATCGCAAAGCATGAAATTTAAGTTTGCCTATCGCTTGAATACCATACAAAGATATTTTTATTCAATACTCATAGCAGCAAAACTCATACCGAATGGTTACATTTTCACCAATGTCAGCACTGGTTCTTTGTTTCGTTCCTGCATACGGATTCGCTTCATTACGGTTCATCAATCATAGCATATTTACTTCATTTTACACTTATTTACATTCCTACTCTGTGGTACATATAAGTGTTATTTTCTTCTATAAGCATAAACTCTCACCATCAACTAACAAATGATACGAGGTAGCCAATGTATTATTAGTCCTATACCTAAAACCAGTACACAGGAAATAACCCAATAACTATCAGGCTTTTCAATAAGAAATTGAGTAACGGGCTTAACTGCATAAGTAACAGGCCCATGGTTCATCATCAGATCATAACCTATTGAGAATTTTGTTTATTTTGATAAATATAGAAAAAGTAACAGGGTCAAATACCTAAGTAAGTGGTCAAATGGGCCTGCTGCCTGCTTCTAATGAAAAGTCTGACTATCTGTTGACTAGGTTGCCCATGAAGTTATCAAATATTTAAAACAAACAGGGACTTTTGCTGACATTGGATAAAATCCAGGATATTCCTGTTAAAACCGTTATTCCGGAGTGATCTAACAAAATCAGGAGTCATTAAAGTAGACAGGAATATTTCAGATGATATTCTTCAGGAATATACCCCAAAATCAAACACTATGACAGACCAGACAAAACTTAACTCGGTAAAAAGAATCATTACAAACCAGGGACCAACAGAACGAGTAATACTCGCATTTCGGGGTGCCATCTTGTCATGTTATATCAGTTTTGGATGCATATCCAACAGGCCAGTGGAGCCGTATCTACGACGCCCTACTCAGTGTGACAGATGTCTTCAATATGGGAACACCAGAACGATGTGTCGAGGTGCACAACATTGTACTAAATGTTGAGAACCAGGTCACACTTATGACACATGCAAAAACACCCTGTATTGCATTCATTGCAGCAAAAAAGGGGTCATAGTTTCTTAGTTCAACGTTAAACACGAGAAAACCGGCAGATTTAATCAACAAAACGATAGGCCTTGCCACTTTATCAATAAGGTCATACGTACCAGACTATCGCAGTTGATGTCCCAATGGTAAATGATATAGGCCCCGCGCTTCTACCTCTAAAAATAGTTTTTACCGTGAGAAACTACTGCTTAACGAATTTCCCCAGAGTAAATAGATTTCCCGCCAGGAGCACATCTTGGCAAGGACACTTACTCAATTTGAAAAGGCAGTGGCAACAGAAATGACGCACAAATCACAATCAAAATCAAACCATCCCAAAATAATCAACAATAAAGACAGTACGAACATTGGCAACAGTAAACCTAACCAACCATGAACTTACCTGAACAAATACAACCAACGTCAAAGACGGAAACCCAACAGTCAGTACAATACTGATTAAAGAAAAACAACAATGAACAAAATAACTTGGACGTTCAGTGCCAAAACATGAGGCAAAAACGTATCAGTGTCCTTGTAGAGTTTGTTGCAGAAACTATTGTCAATACCAACACTTCCTTATTTACATAACCAAATACAGCAACTTCTGTCTAATATATATACTGCCGGGTAAAATAAACGATACCAAATGATTTCAGTTATTTTCCCTTTCGTCTTTATGTCATAGCTGATCAAAAGGATGCTTGGAATTCAAACGAGTGTAATTTGATTGACATCATGTCGTTGATAAAACTTCCTCATCTCGAAGGGATATCTGTTGCATATCCAACGTAATTGTGATTTTTTTCCCGCTCTGGTGAGTTTTGAAATATTTCGAGGTGTATAATGGGTTGAGAGCGATGTGACATATTGTGGAGAAGTAAGTTTATGTTGTGTCAAGTCTTTGTTTAGGAGTTCTCGCCTTTCATAGGTGGCTATACTATGGTAATCTTGTACCACATCAACTTGTCGAGCTCTTAGCGTTGCCTCTTGGGCTGTAGCTGGGGTTTGAAAATAGAAAGTTGCGGTTTGTTTTGATTTGAAGAGAAATGTATATGGAAGCAGCGAATATTACAAATTGAAAAATATATTGACTAGTGACTTGGCTACCGCGTTTTTCCGAAGGCAGTTTCCGTCGACTAGCTCGGTAATGCTGTTCCACTTTCAGTAGGCCTATTATATTAAATCCTAGGAGTACGAAAACTACAATGGGCGAATTTCTCCGAACCAATTTAATTTTTGGGTACTTTTCAGTGGCGGTTTCAGAGGAGGTATCCAGGGTGTCGGGACGCCCCCTTTGAAAATCAAATACGAAAACTTGTATTGTATAGAGTCCTCTACGGAAGCCTATACGGGTCACACACAAAAAAATTATAAAAATATTATGTCGAAATTACGACATAGCTATGTCGAAATTACGACATAGCTATGTCGAAATTACGACATAGTGCTATGTCGAAATTACGACATAAGGCTGGGGTA
>JAUELE010263408.1:0-10280 GCA_031471655.1 Diodora aspera | reverse complement strand
CCGGGACTAAGGGAATACAACATTATTTAATTAGGCATACACTTTTACAATGTATAATTTACAGTCTATGTTATTTCACACAGAGAGCACCAGACCTATTTTAGCATTCATGAGCACGTATCCAACTTTAAGGGACATTTCAGCTGAATTAGCCGGATATCAAGGCCTCCATCTTTCAACTTGACTGAAATAACATACATGAAATTGGCCGACCATGGACAGAATGTGCATGCAATAGCGGACTCACTACTCATTCAGCCATCCTGTACCACAACAAGAATACAATTATCACAGACTGTCACATTTAGCAATAGGAATAAAAGAATAAAATCATAACAAGAAATACTAATAAATCATCAACAAGTCCATGACATCTTGATTCAAAATGTTTGTTCCAGATATCATTAAAATTACAATTAAAACTTGAGGATTAAGAGTTGTTCCTTTGTACGATTTAGGCCATAAAACTAGATATGCAATATATATATATCCTGAAAGACGCACCAGCATAATCTGTGATATTCACATTGGCTCCTGCCTTAATTAACTTTTTTGTTTGCTTAACGTCTCCACGCTTGGCTGCAGTGTGTAGTGGGGTTTCGCCTCTGTCATTTCGTTTGTTAACTTTCTTATCAGCTGGAGTTCTCTTGGAGGATGAAACAGGAGTTGTTGGGGATGAAGGTTTAGGCGATGATTCTGTAAAAGCAAAAACAACAATTATCAACAAATACACACAAAAACCCTGTGTTCTCAACACCAACTTGATCATTATACCACTATTTGGCCATATTACTAATAGTGGACTTACTTATCAGTTTCAAACAATGAACTGCTTTGACATACTTCAAAACTTTCTCTAAATAATTCCTTTGCAAATCAAATCAGTTTCTTTTCCACTTCATTTAATAACCATATGACCGATATAAATAGATGTCTGTTCTCAAAGACTTGGCATAACAAAGAAATACACATAGAAGAAAGAGAAAACAACAAAAGAATGAATAGAAACAATAGTTAAATAACACAGGAAAAAGGAATTCACCAATAAAACCACTGTCTTGTTTATGTCAGATTAAACTGCCTGGGAAAGTACCCTGTTGTTAAATCATAAGCCAGATCTTTATCCAAGACATCAAAACAACCAAATAATAGAGCAATTCTGATTTTCAGGAGGAGCAAAAAAGAACACAATAAACAAACATCTAACTAAACTTTGGCTGTGAAAGTCAGGACAGCTTTACTTGTCTTCAAAGGGAAGTAACCCATGCTGTCTTCAAATTCAAAATGTCTGACCAGAATAATGATCACATCACAATAATAGAATACATTTCAAGAATACAATGTGAAATATGCAATAAACCTATATGCAATTTTATATACATAAAATTTGACACAACTAATAGCAACATAGACAACACAATATATGCAAACTACTTTGATTTTGCAAAACTGGAGTATGATAACTAACCTCCTTGAGATGTTCCATCAGTCATCCTCATAAGCAATGCCATCTGTTGTCTCTCTGAAAGGGGTACGGAGATGCGCGACCCTGGGGTGCGAGGCACTGGTATATTTCCAGGTGGTTCTGGTGAACTGTCAGGCATTAACACAGCTCGCTTTTTCTTAGGAGTGATTCTTTTATCTTTTTGAGGAAAGAAAACAGATCGTCTCATCAGGAAAACATTTAATAATGTAATCAATTTAAACATTGATGCATGTATACATTTATTCTGAATCATTTCCTGTTCAATCCTTTGAAATAGAAATTGTTTCTTGACAAATCTGGCCATTTTTTAACTTAGGTGTTCAAAAATCTTCAAGTTCATCCAATAGCTTCTGCCGACAACAGAATATTTTCTACATGGTCTTATGACAATAAAGACAATGAGAAGGTAGTCACAGATTCAACTTACCTTCATCATCAGGATTGGCATCTGGTACCATAAGCTTTCTCTTCATACTCTTTCCATCCGATTGGGGAGTCTTGATGAACTGATGCTTCTCCTTAACACAAACATCAAACGAACATCAGGAGCCAGTTATCATAGATCACAACAATCTTTCAAAGAACATGGCACTGTGTCCACAACTGAACTGATGGTTAAGTATAACTGAGTGAGTGATTAGGGATTTTACGTGGTTTTCAGCAATCTTTCAGCCATACTGCCACAGTGTCACCTACATCACGTCAGTGTCACAGTTCAATCTTCAGGCTGAACGAGAGATGCAGGATTCGAAACAATAACTGCCAAAGCTGGAAGATTACTAGGCCTACATGCTAACCATTGCACTATCCCACAACCCTTAAACTTAATTGAGAAAAACAATTTTCCATATACATATTCAACGCAAGATATCTTACACTTGATACAGATATGGGGTAATCTCTTCTTGGACAGGACTTCAAGTACCCATTGATTGGTGATACTGTGTTATTTTTATCACTGTGCAGTCTGTGTATGGCAATCAGTTAACAATACATTGTGGGGGAAGACACTCAAGGTTATCAGATCATCAGTGGTAAGATAACTATACTAGTTTTGTGCAGATGGTTATGAATTTGCCTTGGGTCACTCATAGTGAGTGAGTGATATGGAATTTAACGTTGCAGTGGGCCATATTTCAGCCATATCGTGACGATGGGTCACTCATAAACTGCAAATGTACAATAGAAAGTATACACAGCTTAATGGGGATGTACAAAGCTGAACAAATTGTTCTGTTCATGGACTCACCTTCCTAGGAGGCGATTTCTTCTCTGACATGTCTGGCATGCACAGTATTTTATACCGTAAACCAGGCATGCAGGAGTTGTCATTAATGGTTCTTTTATCAGGTGCCGAAAATATAAAAACATCGGAAGATCGCTTGTATTTCCTTTGTGCTTGGCATCTGAAGATTGAATCAGGAGAATCACATATTATCAATTCATCGACTATTCAGTATCAAATGGTCACGGTAGGTCCTGACATGAAAATAACACATACATCTCTATATAAAAGCAAACAAATGACTGGGAAAAAAAAGTATGAGTGAGGCCCCTTGTATCTATATTCAACCAAATGAATAATACAAAGACCAAGCTTGGCCATTCTGACACCAACCTCACAGATTTTGAAAAATAAATGGTCAAAAACATGTACAAGGGATAAAAATCATCAACATAATAAATATAACTCATATTAAAACTTCAACCATGATAATGCGGCTCTCTAATCCAAAATAATTCATTTCAAGCTCAAATTGTGCATGCATTTCAAATCTTCCTTCGTGATAAAATGTTACGAGTAAGACAAATGAACCGAAATGAGCACTATGAAAAGACAAAAACAAAATACATTCTGGTTGGATTCCAGCACTAACAAACATGAATGGTGTAAACTTCAAAATGCTGATCAAACTGCTGATAAGACCAAGTACATGATAATGTGGTACAGTAGGCAATAGGCCTATTTTTCCAATAAGCAGGGTTTTACATGACGTACAAATTCTGCATATTTGACGCACAGAAACTGAAAAATACCCCTATATATATCCCCCTGGATCATACTTGATGCACAGAAAGTTCAGAGTGAACAATTTGAAGTAATATGCAGGATAGAGCAAAGTCACGATCAGTCTACAGCATGACTAGATATAAATAAAAAAAGACAATGACATGAAATGCAGACAACATTCCATAAAGTAATAGGAAATGTTTGTAAATATAAATTTATGACCCCCAAAGTTTGAAAATGACCCCCTCCAAAGGGTATTGTGCGTCTTTGTGACCCCCATTTCTAGGAAGCTGTGTAAAACCCTAAATAAGGCAATATAAATGTACACTAACATGGGTCCACATATTTGTGGTCCAATATGAACTTGATCAGTATCTAAATTACATACATGAGCTATCAAAAAGCTCATAAACTCGCTGCACATCTCACTTCATGAATTTCAGTGAACTTGAGAATGTATTTTTGTGATAACATTTCTGAACGCTTGTAGCTACATGGGAAGGATAGGGTATTGGGGAGCGGTATGGCGATTTTAAGACAATGAGTCATCATTTCATAGATGTCAACGTTTCATCAAAATAAGTAAAATTACCATTACAACAAATCATAACATAGCATACACACATAATGAAGAATTCCAAAATGCTGATTCACTGAAATCAAATGCTATCATAAGCCTAAAAAGCATTAGATCTACAAAGATGGATTACTAGTATGTGTGATTTCAAAAACACACTAAGCCCTTATTACTTGATACATGAACTGAATAACAACCAATGTTGTTTTTAATATACTCAGACAGTTATACCAAAATGACTTATACCAATATTTGGTATCTTAAATAGTGATATTTGGTTATTCTTCCAAGAAAACGACAGTAATTTCATACCTGAGCAATAGGACCACAGGTGTGGTAATTGAAACATTTACAATTATTAAAAAACGAACTCGTTTAATACAATTAACATTGTGATATAATATTCTTAAAAGCATAATCAGAAACAAAATACATAATGAAATTGGCCCCAGTTACGGAACATGGTTGCTTTTAGTAAACAAAAGACCGTGAGAATTTGACACTGGTTCGCCAAGTCATGCAGCTGGCACAAGTGATGAGGCCAGTTTAAGATAACCACTTACATGTGCAATCTCTTGACTTATCATTGCAATACATCAGAATGAAAAGGGCAGTTTGGCCATGTCTTGGCTTCAAATTTCAAGAGAATATTAGTGATATCGGGTAAAATATAAATGACTGATGTCACTGAATAAGCGCCATGTCTTAGCAGGCACGCCAAAATAATTACACATATTTGGGCAAAATTTCGTCGAATTAGGCAACAAAATAATCAATAATAATATTTTTGAATTTTACGGAAGTTTTCTGCTGAACCATATTTGTATGAAATAAAGAAATCAATGTATTTGAAAAAAGATACGAAAACAAAGGGGATAGTCATGGCTGCCTCTCGAACAGCATGGCGTTTCGTCCAAACAGTAAACAAAGTTTTGGTATTATTAAACAACAAATACAAAAGCCATGGTTATTTAAAACGTGTCATTTAAAAGAGCAAACATTCCAGATCAACGCACCGTCATTTGTTTTACGATTACTTACATAATATGAAAGATATTAACAGTTAAAGTGAAGTACTCACCTTTGAAGGACGATGTCTTTCACTTTACGCGGGGCAAATCGCCATGTTGATTGGCTCGTTTACTACTTCCTTTGCATTTGTCACTGCGTTGTGTATTGGTCAATTCTACTACAGAGAGCACTGAGGAAAATGTCGTACTCGGGAAGCATGTTGTTTATCTAAACAGGCAACCGCTAGAACCATGGATTATCACACGTATACGTCAGTTTCTTGTAATAAAAATACAGACGATCTCACAAACTAAATAATTTCACAGTTAAATGTTGTATTAGCACATTCAAAGCAGTTGACATCCAAAGTTTTCAGGTGTGATGTCTGATGTAACGAGTGTTTTGCATGTTTACATTTAATAGGCCTAAGTCTGCTGCAAAGTCATCCAAAGAGGCACTTTTCTCAAGACACTTTAAAGAAATCTAGACGCTGACGTGGCAACTACACACATAATAAGTTAGCATGAATCAAATTGGCAGACTTTGTGGTGCTTTCAAATGCAGCTCATCAATGACGATAAAGAAAACGTCGTTTTGGCTGGTGTCGAACTACATATTTCGCACATACACAGGGAAATGTGTACATCAATGTCATCAATGTAAACAGTACAGAACAATTTGTTTTCGAAAAGGAAGTGTAAATTCAAGAAGATTACATTCACACAAAGAGGTTGGTGAAATTCACTGTAACATATATTTTGTTAAAATTATGCATGTTCACATGAAAAGCTGGAGAGATAAAGGTTTTTTACTTAAAAATAAGTTATGAGCTACAAAAAAATTATTTAAAAGAAGCATTATCTTTAAGAAGTGTTTGCACAAGTCTGGAGTATGTCTCTGACATGTATTTGTGAGTCCTGCTAAACAAACTGTTGCTACATCATTTCACCCTTTAGGAATATCATGTTAGGGGATTAAATTTTAACTATTTCCTTTTTCTGCAAGTAGATCATATTGTTTTTTGTATTTTTTGTTTTATAAACAATTTTCGTAATTTAGTAAAGAACATAATGAGGATGTTGGTTTGCAGGTTTTACACTTTTTAGTCTTATCCACAAGTATGTTTTTCTATTACTGGTAATTTCATGATGACACTCAAAAATGATTCTTTTTCGTTTTGTTTTACAGTATGGATCTGTTCAAAGAGAATACAAAGCTTTTTCAAGTCTCTTGAAACGGTCAGGTTTCCATAACAGCAGTGATTTACATCGTTTTTTCAGTACAGGTAAGTGAGGCCAATCTTTTTTAGCATACAGCTACATTTATCCAGAAGTCAGTTGAGCCAGCACAGCAGTAGTTGTTTTGTCTGGAAGGCAGAATGGCTCAGATGGGCTCATTGAAGTTTGAGCTTTCAGCGGTTGCATGCTCTGTGTATGTCTGGTGTATATTCCATGAGGTCTTGGCAAGGCACAATGCATATTTGGATATCAGTGCGTCTTCATTCAGTTGAATTTTCAAGAGTTGTTTGATATTTGCTAACTTGCACACACTTCTTCACATGATTTGACTACTATGGGGTCTCATCTGCTCATGAAGAAACTAGACCTTTTTCTGTGTTTGAAAGTTATTGAATGAACAGAGTTGAGAGGATGTCTTAAGCACACCCACACGGCACACACCATGCGACTCTTGCAAACTCGACGGAACTGAACTATCGCAAACATTTTAGCCATGATGCAATGTGGTGTGCAAGGATCACACCAAGAGAAAAGTTTATATTTGAGATTTATTGAACAAATAGTGACTGAAAAAGTTTTCCATTTTAGTGGTCTTATATGATAATCATGGGGGTTACCAAGGCTTTTCATATAAGGAGCAGGGCCTTGGTAGCTCAGTTGGAAGAGCGTCTACCTCACAACCGCAAGGTCGGGGGTTCAAATCTCGACTGGGTCACTTTCGTTTGACTCAAACATTTGGTGCCCTTTGTACCAACCGTAGCATTATGGTTGAAATATTACCTCCTGCTACGTTAAATCACATTCATTCACTCACTCGTATAAGGAGAGCGATCGCGCTCGCGCCCCTCAGTGCTCCTTAAATCTTGTCAAGGCGCTTAATTTATCGGGCTCCTTAATTTACAAAGAACAACTTTTTTATTTACTGAATATTTGCGATAAGTTCACTTGCCTGACATGAAAATGTCGTACATGTTTGCGACTCGTGTTCAGAACATCCATACTTTGCCAGAAGTGAGACAAACAAATTTGAAAGTGAAATTGTTATTTTTATTAAGTGAAATGAAAGTAATAAAATAGGAAGTTGTATATACTTGTTGAGTTGAGCTGTCAAACTTCTGAAAAAATACTTAATGCAGATGCCTTGGTACATAATATTGAGTAATAGAAAATGTTGAATGTAAATTTTGAATGTAAATGTATTCAAGTTGGTTCAGTGAAGTGGTGAATATATAGTATATATATATTGTATAGAGTGATGTAATTTGTATTTGAATTTAAGAAGAGTGAATAGCTCTCCTTAAAGTCATGGGGAGAGTACATTTTAGCTCTCTTCCTGTATTCATATGAAAAGCACTGGGTTACTAATGATAGCATTTAAATTTATGGTAGTACATGTATATCCTTTATGATTGGTGTCAGCCAAGCAATCTGCCAGCCTTGGTGGTTGTGGTTCGAGTCCTGATGTTGGTGAGACTGTCGTGATATGGCTGAAAGATTACCCCAAACCATGTAAAACCCCAAATCACTCACTCACTTTATGATTGAACAAGTGTTTTGCACACTTGTAACATTGAATTTGACACCTAGTAATTTTCCTTTTTTTCTCAACACTCAGTGTGCATACAGTCATCTCCATTTAATACAATCATGTTTTTGCAATTTGTGTTAAATACAATAGTTTTGGTTAAAGGTACCTAACAATTTGATGAACAACAAAGTGGGTAAAGTGTGAGAGGTTTAATATGCTAGACTTTGTTGTTTTGGGTTCGATTTCTGCAGGTGCACCTTTTTTCTGAGCAGAGGTGGAACCCTAATGCTGCCATAGGTGACACTGAAAGATTGCCCAATGCCATTAATCAATCAATTCTTCTGTTTGAAGTGGATAGCAATAGCATCAAGTTATGTTTCTGGAACTAAACATTTCTATAAAAGAATTGCTGATTCTTTTTGTCTTCAGACAAAAGTGGATGCTTGGATGAGTCATTGTCATTGAATGAATCATTGAAATGGTTGTGCAAGGGCATAACATTTGCAATATTTCAACATTATACAAACCCTGAAGAAAAAGTAAATGCAGAAAAACGATTGAAGTACAGATGTTGCAATATGACATTTTATTGTTGCAAAAATGATGAAAAATAAAGAAAATAAAAAAATATAACTGTTAGTCCAGTTGTTGCTTGGGTATGGCTTGCAGGTACTTGAATCTCATGGTGACATTCATTTCCTCTTGTTCATCGCATTGAATGACACAGATGACACCATGGCATTGTGATACAGCTGAAAGATTGTTATCCCTCACCACGACGAAGTTGGCGGAGGATATTGAAACAGGCTCCACCCGTCTGTCCGTCCGTCCGTCCGTTTATTTGTCCTTTCATTTTGTTTTACATGTATGAGAAAACATGAGAAAACACTTGGCTGTCTGTCAGTCATCCTTAAACAATTTTGGTGTCACATAGATTGCATTTGAGTCCCGTATTTGAGGCACATACTACCATCTGTGAGTTTAGCAGGTGCATTTTAACAGTGTTGAAACTTTTGATAATGGAGGAAGGGGGAGACCTGTTTTAACACATAAACACACTTTCTAGTTACAACTGGCCCCGGATACGGAAACTGAGCTTTTTCACTTGTTCTCACAAAAATCTACTTGTCCAAATATTTCGAAATACAGATTCTACACAGGGGTTAAATTTTTTTTTTAACAATTCACTTGCCCAAGGACAAGTGGCCTCTGAAGATTCATTTGCCCATAGTTGTTTTCCACTTGCCACACAATTTATCTTAAATCGTCATGTTAAAAAAATAAAAGTTATGATATTCTATAAATTACGCGTTTCTTAATTTCTGATCACGTCTTAACAACAATCATTTTGGGTCGCCGGAGTTTCATGACTTCTCATATATTCTACTCTGAATTTCGAACAGCCTTCCACAAAAGTATTTTTCAAACTTGGTCCAGTCGAAATGAAAGGAAAACAACAACAGTATCTACAGGTCATGATGTCTTTCGATTCACCGTAGATCAACTACGGCTATTTGTCAGACCATGTTTTCTGAAATTTACGAGATCTCTTTTCGTTGTCATACCTCTTGTCTTTCGAAACTAATGAATCACTATATCATCATCATTGTTATTTTTTCACTTTTGACCCCTCCACCGAAGAAACTGTCAATTTTGTGTTGAGCCGTTTCGAAAGTAGTCATTCGTCTGCTGTATGTAAAGCGGCTGTCATGCCACTTTACAAGCACGTATTAAAATATCGATATTACATGTACGTTTCCGGTATGAATTGCTTTGTAACCAGCCCAAAATCAGCACATTCAAGCAATCGAGCCCCGGAATGAGTATAACTAGAAGGATAAGGGACGCTACTCTATGGGTTAAATTTCGAACGCTTTTGTGATACGTCTATGATGTTTTATCTCACCGGCTTGAAATCATGTCAAATTAATAGTCGTAATGTTTGTTGTTGCTAATAAAATTGTTGTTGCTGAAGATTTTACTTGCCCACAGACAAGTAGCCCGATTATTTATGCTTGTCCGAACTGAAACTGCACTTCACTTGCCCCGGGCGTCAGGCAATCGGATTTTTCAACCCCTGTTACCATTTATTACATACAGTTTAAAAATCCGATCTGGAAAATTTTCCTTTGTCCATGGACAACTTAAAAATTAAATATTTCCACTTGTCCGATGGTGTGTTGTACCTACGTGACAGGTCATGGGGGTAAAACGACTACATGTGGGATAGCACAGTGGTTAGCATGTCGGTCCAGTAATCTGTCAGCCTTGGCGGTTGTGTTTGAATCCTGCTGGTGTATCTCTCTTTCAGCCCAGAGAGTGTACCCTGACCCTGACGTGATGTAGGCGACACCATGGTGATATGGCTGAAAGAGGGCCAAAACCATGTAAACATCAAATCAAACGACAAATAATACAGATGACCATGT
>JAUELE010263397.1:0-10280 GCA_031471655.1 Diodora aspera | reverse complement strand
TTGCGCTATGGCTGAAATATTGCCCTCTGCATTGTAAAAATCCATTTCACTCTCAGCCTGGAGATTGACCTCTGACACCAGTGTGATGTATGTGACACTGGTAATCTGATTCAAAGAATGTGGAAAGCATTGTTAAATCACAAATAATTTTCTCACTCACTTTTCACTTGTAGATTAAACCCGACAGTGTGACACTGTGGTAATATGAATGCTGAAAGCTACGTTAAATTCAAAATCACTCTCTACAAGAACAAGGGTGCAGGTAGCTCAGTTGGTAGAGCGTCTGCCTCACAACCGCAAGGTCAGGGGTTCTAATCTTGGCTGGGTCACTTTCGTTCGACTCAACCATTTGGTGCCCTTTGTACCAACCGTAGCGTTATGGTTGAAATATTACCAACTGCTACGTTAAATCACATTCACTCACTCACTCTTTAGCATAGAGATTGTGAACAAACGAACACATTGATAATTTGTGAGAAAATTGAGCTGTTGATGAAAGCAGCAGAAAATTGACATTACTGCATGGTGATTTGTGTAACATGTCTCTGAGATTGCAAATGCCAACTGAAGTGAGGGCTTCCAGCAAGTGATACAGCAGAAAGACGAGGGCTCCGTAATCCATGGATTCCATGTTTTCTCTTGTACTGTATCGCACACATCATGCTGTGTTTCTTGGGTAAGATAGTGCCAAGTTTAGCCATCTATTGAATCATGTCAACTCCACTCAATCTGTGTTGATATTATGACAGGTCATTCAGCCCGGACAGGTCAGCTGGTTCAGGCCATGCAGTCAGTGAACCAGTCCAGTTCAACATTGCGGCTGCAATTGACCCCACATACAGACGACGACAGCAAGAAATACAAGACCTGGATAATACTGAGGTGAAAACGCAGCTACCGCTTTCCAGATCACTGCCTTTAACAGATGGTGAGTACTTTGTTGGGTCATTATAGATCTATCATTGTCATCAGACTTACTAACATTTGACCTGTTTCTCCTAATGGTCATATACTTCGTGCACTATAATACCAAGCCCACTTTTGCTTAATTTTATCAGTAACCCGATCTTGGCTCTGACAAATTTGCATATCAGATTAATTATTTATCTGCTAGTAAGCTGAGGCAATGAAATGCTATCAGATGTGTAAATTACAGAAGGTTGGTCACACAGACCACTAAACCACAATTTGAATGGCTCGTATTCAAAGGTGAAGGTTTATGATTTTACTAGCCTGTATCACATCAGAAATTTTTTTCCACTATATGTTTTTCACAATGTACATAAGAGTTAGGAAGACATTTGGCAGACATTCTACATTGTGTGATATGTGGCCGATATATTCTTGGTTGAAAAAAATGGAGTCAGAAGTTGGATGTTGTGGCTGGTGGTAAATTTAAACAAAACTTACAAGTATATTTCTGCAGACAAGTTCCGGTTTTGAAAGTTTTGATTTGTTGAATTATGCAAATTTGTCATTCCCCCATTTTTTATTGCCTACATTCTGCGCTAAGCTTCTTCCTTTTGTTACCAACGCTGTGGCTTAAATATTACACGGTGTTTACTCCTAAAGCCTTTAATTTAACCAGCGAATGCTAATCTATAATATACTAGTATATATTTACTCTTTATACTGCATAGTCAATTCAGTCTATAGGTTTATATATTCTCAAGCTTTGCTCTCTTAGTTTATTTACTATTACAAATTAACCAAGTCCTCTTTTAGTTTTCTTGTGGGTGTTTTGTGCACTGTGTGTGCATTTGCAAGGGAGAGAGAGACAAACACGTAGAGGGAGAGAGAGATAGAAAGAAAAAGATGAGAATGTTTGACAGGGCGAGAGGAGACAGAAAGACGAGAATGTTTGACAGATGGAGACAGAAAGATGAGAGTGTTTCACAGATGGAGACAGAAAGATGAGAGTGTTTGAGAGGGAGAGAGAGAAAGATGAGAATGTTTGACAGATGGAGACAGAAAGATGAGAATGTTTGACAGAGAGAGACAGAAAGATGAGAATGTTTGAAAGAGGAGACAGAAAGATGAGAATGTTTGAAAGAGGAGACAGAAAGATGAGAATGTTTGACAGAGAAGGAAACAGAAAGATGAGAATGTTTGAGAGGGAGAGACAGAAAGATGAGAATGTTTGACAGATGGAGACAGAAAGATGAGAGTGTTTCACAGATGGAGACAGAAAGATGAGAATGTTTGAGAGGGAGAGACAGAAAGATGAGAATGTTTGACAGATGGAGACAGAAAGATGAGAATGTTTGACAGATGGAGACAGAAAGATAAGAATGTTTGACAGATGGAGACAAAGATGAAAATGTTTGACAGATGGAGACAAAGATGAGAATGTTTGACAGATGGAGACAGAAAGATGAGAGTGTTTGAGAGGGAGAGACAAAGATGAGAATGTTTGACAGATGGAGACAGAAACATGAGAATGTTTGACAGAAGGAGACAGAAACATGAGAATGTTTGACAGAGTGTGAGACAGAAAGATGAGAATGTTTGACAGAAGGAGACAGAAAGATGAGAGTGTTTTGAGAAAAAGAAGGCACAATGATAAGAATGTTTGAGAGAAGGAGAGAGACAGAAAGATGAGACTGTTTGACGGAGAAGGAAACAGAAAGATTGGAATGTTTGACAGAGCGAGAGGGGAGACAGAAATGGAAATATTTGAATGATAGAATGAGATAACAGCTTAACTAACCTCTGGTGACTGCAGCACTTGCACATGTCTTCAGATACGGACCTAGAATGGGAACCTGGACTCCGGGGGAGTCTTCGTCGGCCCAAAGCTCACTGGAACCCAATGTCAAGGCACTATCAAGGTAGACAGACATCTTTCAGAACTGCAGCTTAGGGACTCGGCTCCAACAGTTCAGACAAGGACACATCTTGTAGTACCTTCCTAGATAGGAATATGAAATGTGTTTTAACCAAAGCAAAGACTGTTTTTCTGGTTTTACATTACAGTGACACCTACCAAACCAATGGGTGCAGGATGGCGCAGTGGTTAGCGCGTCGGTCCGGTAATCTGCCAGCCTTGGCAGTTACAGGTTTGAATCCTGAGATTGACCCCTGACACTTACATGATGTGGGTGACACTGTGGTGATATATGACTGAAAGATTGCAGAAAGTCATGTTCAAATCAAAAATCTCTCCTTACTCACGTACCAAACTAAACACTGCATGAATGTTCTACTCACCCATTTATATTCAACAAAGTGGGGCATCCAGGGAGTGACATGGTGTCACTTAGATAGAATAGGGCCTCAGTAACCCAATGCTTGTCATACAAGGTGACTTAAATGGGGATCTTTTGCTTTCACTTTCCTTTCTATCGATTCCTTTTATGAACTATCTTTTCGCCCGATGTGCACCTTGCACATTGCGTTGCATTATAGCTGAAATATTGCCCTTGCAACGTAAAACATCGTTTTAGCTCAAATTTTCATTTGTATTCAGGATGACTGAAAATCTGTTCATTTTGCCCGAGTGCTTTACTCTCTGCCTCAGTTTCAACCAGTTGAGTTGTTGATATAGGTGTAAAGTCTAGCGTCCATCCCTCCATCCATCTGCCTGTCCGTATGTAAACAATTCGATGTCACACCTCTAGCTGCCGCAAATACTGACGAAACTTAGTGTACATCATCTTTGTAATATAAACTACAGTAGTTTGGTATTGCAGAGTGGAACGTGGGTGTTGTCGGAAGCCATTTTCAAAACTTATGTTTTATCGATTTGAAGGTTTCTAATAAAGTTAGTAGGTTTAAAATTGGTTTGTGGAAAGTACATGTATACTGTATGTACCTGTTAACATATCTTACAGGTTGTGAAAAATGATTATTACCTTGCCATGTCTGCACCCATAGAACCCAAATGGAACAATATCACACCTCCAGCAGTCACAAATATTGATAAAATTCAATAAAACTTTGTATGTACAGTACCTTTGTATTGTAACATAAACTAGTTTGATATTGCATTTGATCCCTGTACCCCCAAAAGTGGACGTGGCGGGGAGACATATTGAAAAGTTTTGTTAATTGGAGATTTTTAATGTCGTTGGGACGTTCAAACTTGGTTTGTGGACAGTATATGGTAAGCCTGTTACAGAGATGCCAACCCTTCCGATTTTGACGTAATCATTCCGAAATTAAGCAATAAATTCTGCCATTACGATCGAAGTCAAGTTGATTCCGACTTTTAAATACATTTTCAAAATATTTTTACTGATAGCTTCGCCAACTTACAAACTTGTTGTTTTTGCGAATAAGCGAGTTCGTCGCCATAAAAAACCAAATCCTAAATCAGTTATAATATCGCGATCAGTGAAGCATCATGAAACCAGGTCCTTCGAAGCCGAAAAAACAATGCATTGCACAGAAATATAAAATTGATGAATACCATGTCTTTTGCTGTGTATATGCAGGAAAATACTTGCATTTAAACATTTGACATTTAAAATCAGTAATAAATTTAGATTGCTATTTTTTATTGAAAATTCCTAATTTTGGGGCATTTTTGGAGCAATATTCCAAACTTTTGACGATCACTACTTTAGATTGAAAACTTTAATTCAAAATCAACATGTTTTGGTGTTTTGTGTACCCTTTAACCAATGAGGGCGTAGAAAGAATGCACAGAAGAATGGCTTCTGGGTCCGGAAGGGTTGGGAAGAAAATGTGAGAAATCCGTTGTAAGAGAGCATAGGAACTGTTTCAGTGAAGTGTCTGATCAAAGTGAACATACTAGGTCAGAGGCAAGCAGTTTTGTATTTCTTAAATTATTTTGTAGAGACCACATGAGTAAGGGTACAGACACATATACAGATATTCTGATTCATTAATTCAACCCCCCGCTCGTAAGGGGTATATAGCACTCGGCATGTCCATACGTCCCACACATTTTGTTCCACTCATAGCACCTCCACTAATTTTCTGAATCCTATGAAACATGTGATGTGTATAAGGTGTAGATGTGCCTTTTGCATTGTTTGCATATCTGTGTGGTCATTTGCCTAATTCATGCACATTTTTCTAATGATTTGACTTAGTTTTTGTTCTACCCATAACACCATCATTAATTGTCGGAATCTCATGAAACTTTACACATGTGATCTGTATGGGGTGTAGATGTGCCGTTTGCATCATTTGCACATCTGTGGTCATTTGCATAATTTATGCAAATTTACCTAATCATCAGACTTTATTTTTGTTCCACTGATAACACCATCATTGTTGGAATCTGAAGAAACTTAATGCATGTGATCTGTATGAGGTGTAGATGTGCCTTTTGCATCATTTGGGTATCTATGTGAACATTTGCATAAAGTTCTTGATGTATTGTAATAATTTCATTAGCATTATGGTGTGTACACCTGGTAGCGGGGGTATCTATGTGAGCTGTGCTCACTACTTTTCTTGATTTGTTTAGTTTGGTAATGGTGCTTCGTTTTGATGGTTTATTTCCCAGATTGTTTATGACCCACTAACACTGCTCCCTGGTTAACTAACTTGTCCTCGGACACTAACAATATTAATACTAAACTGTTGACTCGGCTGTTTGTTGTGTTGCCGGTGATGCATGAGGTATAAGTAACTAATGGTAGCTGGCTGCCTTCACTTCTCGTCTTTGTATTCTCATTTGACTTGTCTTCTGTCTTGAGATACATCTTACATGTCCGGTCATGTTATTGCAGTGTTGCTACTTTTGTGTATCTGGCATGGGATAAGAAATCTTTCAGAGAGATTGTTCATTTTTAGCACACATAGCAAATTCAGAGCCTCAGTCCACCAGTGACTCACTCTGTGGCAAAGGAATGTGATCCTGTCACTTTGTTCTTGTCACCTTAAGTTTGTCCAGCTCAGATAAGGCTGCTTCTTTAATTAAGGCTATAGTGCTGTAAACCACATTAATCTCATCTCATTCTCCTATCCATGTTGGGGCGCGTGCAGTAGTTAGCATGTTGGACCAGTAATCTTCCAACCTTGGCAGATGTGGGTTTGAATCCCACCCAGGTTCTTTTGCTTGACCCTTGACACAAACATGTTGTAGGTAATGATGGGGCAATATAGCTGAAACATTGCCCAAATCCACGTTAAATCCAAAATCACTCACTCACACTCACCTACCCACATCCTCTTACAGACTTAGCTAGTACAAGTTTCTGGCCTAGACACTAGATAGTGACTATAGTATATTTTCCTGATACGATATAGTCACTCTTGGCCAGAGTCAACTCCTATACAGAAAGTGGATGTTGGGACCCAGTTCACAAACCAAGATGGATGCTGCTTGATGCAAGTTTCAGATGCAAACTCTTGATATACATAATGCTTGCAAATTAATGATACAAGGACATCGGCAGAACTACAAATCCATTCAATAGGACTCGAATACTGCATACATTAGCAGACAACATATTTTTTCAGTAATTGAACCTTCTTGGCAGGTACCCCCTTGTGACACTTCCACTTTCTTTATTGGAGTTGCCTCTGGCCTAGAGTGACTATATTGTTGATCATGAAAATATATCATAGTCACTATCTTTGCCTGGAAACTCGGGCTGAGCCTTAGCAATCTATTTTTGTATTTCCCGAGACCAGATGCTTGTGTCCGCACCGTGGTGTGGCAGGTTCAAATCGGAGTGCAGTCAGCTGGTGGTGAGAGTGACCTGTCAGATCAGATTTGGTTAATTAATGCTGATGACCTAGTTGAAGATTGCTGAGAGTTATGTTGAAGTAATGTCACTCATCATCTGTCAGGCACACATTATTACAAATGTCTGATCAAAGATCATCACATTTCAGATTCCACAGGAACTTCAAGCACCCTGGGTAGAATGGAGGAAGAACCTGGACCAGATGGTCCTGTAATGAGTCCTTGGCAACCTGTTCAAGGTCAAAAGAGGTCAACACTGGACAAGCAGCGAAAGTCAAAAAAGTCAAGCCCAAATCCACCCCTTGCAAAGAGAGACTCAAAGGGCAGCTGCAAACAGCAATAGTGAATGGTCACAAACATCGTAACAATATACTCATTGCACTTGCTTCTGCTTGGAAAGCTCCAAAGGCAGAGACAAAAATATTGTATTGTCAATGTGCATAAATACAACATTCTTTCCACTAAATATTGCAAAAACTATTTCTTAATGATAAGTCTCTGCAAACAACTTATCCTCAGAATGTCCATTCCACACAGCAATCTTAAAACAAGGTTGGCCCTGACTTTGGAATAATGTTTTTAACTGGATTGTTTTTGTAGCTGGGATGTCAGTCTTGTAACTCTCTGAACAAATTAGGCTGCATTAAAACATGCAAATGTTTCGCGAGTAATTTTTCACAATTGATGAGGGAGCAAGAACTCTTTTCATTAAGCAAAAAGGTGAACTGTTTTCTGTTACCAGGGCCAGTTGTGTGTTTTCAGGGTCTGAAGTTTCTGAAACTAATTTGTTCAGTCACATGACAATGAAGTGTTGAACAATTTGTGACATTTTTGTCATTGGTGTTTGTTTTTGGATCAGAACTGGAACAGTTCAGCATAGTTCATGAAATTTGACAGACATTGAGCTTGTAGCCATTTTTCAAATTTTTGAGGGTTTGGATTTACAGTGTAACACGGTGGGGTACAGAATGGGGAGATATCTGTGTTAATACTGTAAAACACCTAGTTGGGAATGCACATGATCTCGGGAAGGGGGAATAACATTCTGACATATGGCAACATGGGTGCACAGAGCAGAAAGAATTGAGAACTACTACTTTAGAGGGATTGCTCAGGGATTTACTGGACACACGATTTCGCGTCCATTACCCCAGTTTTGCTATTGAGTACCCCCAAAAATGCATCCACTGGGACGCACAGAATTGACATTATTTAGACACAATAAGTAGATTGAAAACTTACTGAATTGTTTATTCAGTAATTAAAATATATATTTATGATTATCTACCATCCTGTCATTGTAAAGACATGTTGACATTTCCAAATCTATAAATAACATCTACTTATTGAACATGTCAATTACTGAAACTGGGACCCATATTTCATACCTTGGGGACCCAAAAAGTAAATATTAGGAGTTTTCAGGACCCACATAAATATTTGCCAGCATAAAACCCTGATTGTTGCACAAGTTGCTTTCTGCAGGGGAGGTGGTGGTAGGAAGAAGATAACACTAGCCAATATTTATACCATGATTGGTGGGCCAATATTGAATGAATTTTATGTTTAAGTACAAAATGGGCAGAGTTTTTCAGAGTTGCCTGTCTGTTGTCTGCCGCTGGAACATTATTTATTCACAGATTTTAGAGTGAAAGTTTTACTGAGCGTACCTGTCTGCAGGCGACGTACATAGGTCTTTGGTTGATCATTGTGTGTCCTGTGTTTAGTATTGGAAAGAAAACAAGAATACTTTAACATATTTTACCTGGCTGTCAGAGTTTTGAGAGTCATTAATGTTTGGATACTGTATTCAAGATTTGTTTTTGCATACAAATGTATAAACTGCCTTGCTTTGAAAATGTATGGTCGAATGAATTTATGCATTATTACACTTCCATAGCTTTATATCCATACAGGCATGTGTCTCATTGTGAGGTATGTAATGGGAGTAAAATTTGCGTAAATATGCAGTAGAATTTTGCAAATACTCAATTATTTTAAAACGAGTTTCGTAACAAAAAGCAAACAAAATACACAATTGTTAAAAAATGTCATGCATACTACTTGGTAATTACATGTAGTTAAATCGAGTGCATATAGTCGTCAGCCTTGACCGTTTGATTTTGTTGTCAGTTTTCTAACCCTGTCCACTGTTTCAACCACAGGCGCTCAGTGACTGCCAATATCAAATAACACATTTCTTGTATTTTGGTCTCTTAAAAAATATATTGCCATTAAAATGTTTTTGGCATTGTTAAGATTTGTGACGTTTATAAATGCGTGGTATTTTTGCAAGATGATAACAAATATGTTTTCAAAAATGATACCAGTATTTTGAAAATACTTTTTATGAATAAATTACAGTTATGTGTTATACAATATTGGCAGTCACCATGTGCCTGTGCTCTCAACAGGGAACCAGAATTGGTTGCATGTACTCGTAGTTGTAAGTTTTAACTGATATTAAAAAGTAATTGCAAAATATTCTATTGGGTGAAATATCTGTTACCCAATTGAAAGTATGAATACTCAATTATCTGATAAAGTTGAGAGATAGATACCTAGTTGTTGTAAGTTGAGAGATGGATACCTAGTTGTTGCAAGTTGAGAGATACATACCTAGTTGTTGCAAACACTTACCTGCAGCTCTGAAGTATTCAGGCAAAAGAATTTGGATTTTGAAATTTTGGTTTGAAATAATTTGTAACTGCCAAAATAGTTAGTCCAGTGCATCCATGCAAGATTAATTTTTGTAGTTGTTTTAGATTGAAGACCTGAAGTATAGTGATGGGGAAGTAGTATCTCACATTTTGATACACCAACTTGTTTTCAGACTTTACTACCTTCTCGTGCAATATTGCTCTCAAACATATCTCCTTTCGATATTTATTGTTGCAATGTTTTTACATTTGTACCTTATTATGAAATGTTGTGGCTTGCTACTTGACGTTATAAGTTGTTTTGTGCCGTTTCCACATCTGGGCCTGTATGCATGAGCTGGTAGTAAGCTCGTAGCGTGGAAGTAAGTGGCAAAGTCGGAAGTAATTTGTACATTAAGCTCTACGGGATGCATGAGCGCCTACTTCAGATGTTCGCTACTACCAGCTCATGCATACGGGCCCAGGTAAAATGATTCAGATATGGATGAATTTTTGACAAGCCTATTTTTAGGCAAGGTTTTGGCGGCACTGCTGTCACATTGACTGGTCGATAATCTGCCAGTAGTGGTGGATCAGGATTAAGGCCTTTCATTCATCCAAAGGGAAGTCATACATCCTGAAATGGTCCCATTCCAAAAAAAGCCATTGTTTTAAGGTGTATCTTCAGGAACAGTGTTGAGAAACCAGATGAGAACAGTGTTTTCTTGTTAAGAAAATTTGATGCATGCTTTGCTGAAGTTGGTTACATGGTCAAATTCAAGATTTTCTCTTCATGACAGAAACAGTAAGTACACACTGAAACATGTACATATCACAGCTGATGCACAAGACACACAATATCACTTTTACAAGTGGGTCAATTATGGGTAATTCTTTATTTGCCCCACCCCGTGGGGCTTCCGGGGAGTGACGTGGTGTCACTTAGATAGAATAGGGCCCCAGTAACCCAATGC
>JAUELE010263396.1:0-18612 GCA_031471655.1 Diodora aspera | reverse complement strand
GCTGATGCTATGATGAACTACATCTTGGTTCAAGTGAAGGTTGAACCGGATTTGGTTAAACATTGAACAAAATTTGGTTCAGCATTGAACTAGATTTGGTTAAACCTTACTCCAGCATCTGGTTGCATCAGAATTACATCCATTTGTTGGTGCTACGGTTACTTGGGAGTTTTTACAGTGTACTTTCGAAGGTTCTTAGGACTTGCGAACGTACGCAGCGTAGTCCAAGCTTCGCGAATAGGGCCCCTGGTGCTCAGCGTAGGGGCCCGGTGGTAGTTTATCTGCCACTGCCCATAAAGACACATTTCTGGACTGGCAAGCTGCTTGATCAAGGCAGAAGCATTTATGCCGAAACGTCGTAAGAAGTTGCCATTCAAACAATTGTGGCACTCTTCCAGTTCGGTGCCATTGTAACGTAAAAGAACAACTCAACTACAATCTGAATGAAGGTCAAGGAACTCGGAGCTGACCTGGGCGGTATTCAAATCCAGCTGGTACCACATACTGGTGTCCCAACTGTCATGTCGTTAGAAAAAGATGTGTTCAGATCCACTCTCGTGATCCACCCCGAGTGACTCACCTGCCTCCGTTGTACGGTAGATATTCCATCCTCACTCGCAGCTCCCGTCTACTTTTGACAAGTGCGTTCAAGATCAAAGCTGTTTACAATGGAAACAAAATGGCTATATTAGACGGTGCAAGGTTACTTATCTGGTCTCAGACACCGTGTGGGTCAATCAGTGATTAGAAACCCTTGTGAGTCACACGAGCGCCCGTTTTAGGAACCGCGGGCCCCAATTGGAGGCAGAGCTACTTTGGCAGGGCCCAATGGTAAATACTTTGGTGGGTACCATTTGGAGGCTATTTTGGCGGGGCCTCATTGGAGGTTTATATAAAAGTGAACCGATCGCATCCCGCAACACCGAAAACGGTTCTTGTTCAATCCGCAACAAAGAAACATGGATGTGATTATAGATCTCTTCGCACCTCCAAGTTTTCCCACAAGCGCTAATAAACACAATTACGTTCACTACTTTACACTTACCAAATCTTCAAAACACTATTGTCAAGACCGCTTGCATAAATTTCTCGTTCCGCATTTTCAATATTCATTGTCAGTCGACATACCGCGCAGAAAACATGTTGCCGCTTCTTTTAAGTCCTATTCAACCAGACTCAGTTTGACTGCGTTCACAATCCGACTGAGCTTTCGGTTTAATGTATAAAGATTGTGGCATTTTGGCTGAGTGATTGTATTATATAGACTAGATAATACAATAAACAGAATAAATACCGGTTAGTATACAAATTAAATTTAATTTTAGACTTAAATCGCATTCGAATTGAATTCAGTGTGATGCTGTTTACAGAGCAATGGAATCGCTTCAGGTTTCAGTGTCACCTTATAAATCTGAAAGGATGCAGCCGCTGCAAATTCTTCGAGTGTGAACGTACATGTACTATTAATAAATAAACATATCATAAGCAGAGTGGCGCCAACCAGGGAACATTAACATTATGAGACCAGAGGTGGCATCGTGCAATGCACGGGGGTCACGAGCACCGTCGAGCCAGGAGAAAAGTTGGATGGCTTCCAGGCCTTCAAGGGTTCCTCCTACCTTGCACTGAGATACTGGCAATGTCAGTGGTGTCACCTTGGGCAAGTGGCTTTACTCGTAAATTGTCTCAGTCCACCCAGCTGCAATTGGAATCTGGTCGGAAAGTGATCGTAGTTGTAATAGTTAACCTTCTAGCGCCTTACAGGCAGCTTGGGTTGTATACTCCCTGGGGAGTTGACGAATGTTGTGAACAGTGCATTGTTCCAGTGACCAGATTAATAATGTGGCGCTTTGAGCGTGCACTCAGTGCATGAATACTAGCGCGTTATTATATATTATGATTATTATCGTCTCCCCCACCCCATTCCAAAAATCATCAAGCTCTTCACTTGCAATGCAGACTTTCCTCCATCACTCAACTGGCCAAAGTGGACATATGGCTGACAGATTGCAGAGTCCTATTGTGTTCTATAAAACCGAATTCAAAGTTTGTTTGGTCTTTTGAATTGAGTACAGTTTGCAAGAGAAACATCTTCCAGCCTTCAGATGAGATTTTCAGGCAATGAGAAAATTATTTTAAATCCCAAAATTTCTTAGAGTTTGAGGTAGTGGGGGCAATAACCCCCTGTCGGAGAACCTTAACCCCCCCCCCCCCACACACACACACACATCGGGCAAACATATAGCAGTTCGTCGCTGAAAAGTTCAGAGAAAATGTGTGTACTTTACTGCATTTTGTGAAAATTTGTATTTGTCGAGGATTTCAGTCCCCCTGTCGGGGATCTCAGCGCCACCCCTGGTACACAATGTCTGTGCAACAGCAAGGATTCCTCTCATTGAGCCTGTTTTCTGGATTCATAAATGTGTCACAAATGGTTTTGTTTCGATTAGAAGGTTCATCGCTGCCACGTTTACTCACTTGTGAAGACCAAACAGCAAGGCAACTGTTTATACAGTATAAACGAGAACCAAAGACGTAAAGTTTCAACTCCTCACAGTGGCATAGCCAGCAAACACCACTGCCACCGGCTGGGTACTATATGTGACCTCACCCCATCGACCTTGCACTTTGCATCGACCTTGATCTTTCCGAGTGCTTATGTTTACGTCGAGACCGAAAAACTCTTATAAGTACACTCGTATAAAATATAGTTCCATTGAATATTAAGATTCATTTACTTAAATAAGCATTCACGTGTGTTTGTGTGACGAAACTCTTCAAATCGTGCGATTTCACTTACAAAAACATTAATGAGCCCTTACGAAATTGTGTTTTTGTTTTCTTATAAATCTGGCGTAGGGAACAAAATGTTTGCCAAAATCCCAGCCGGTGGCAGTGGTGTATTGGAGCGCAGCTTGACAAGCGCAGAGGAGGCAGTGCGAGCAGTTTGCAAATATCTGTGAAATCGAATTGATCGAAATCGATGGCCTTTGCTGGGAACAACTGTCAACACATGACATCGATATAAATATAATGTTTGAAGACATATTGCTAAATGCGTGCAAATCCCATTACTCATCGCCTTCTTTTACAATAAACAATTCAAGGCAGCTATGACGTCAGGTCACAGCAGAAGTCAATCGTAGCTTCTCGTTTGTTTCCGTGACCGTTCAGAGGACTAGTATGCCTCTCGTCGCCATTATTGATAATACCCACGTCAAGAGTACAAGAAGAAACTGGTTTGAAAGCTATCGTAGGGAAAGATAACTCTGAATTGGTGTTGCTTTGCTCCTTTGCCTGATAATATTCGGGGAAACCGATGTTATTAAATAAATTTATACCCCCAAAATCATACAATTTCAGACTCAACAGATGAGCACATTTGTGTTATCAATTACCATCCACACAAACTAATAGAAAACACTTTCAAAGAAACTATTTGGTCGTATCACCTCTAAACGTGCGCCACGAATTCATTTGAAAACACTCAGCTTAATCCGTAAAGGCCTGTATGAAATCCTACACCACCCATTCCCATTGTCATTCTTCCGCCTTGCGTAAATTTCACGCATGTCGGGTCTCGAGTGGTACAAGAGTCCTCTGAACGGTCACGGAAAGAGACGAGTAGCTACGATTGAGCAGAAGTGGGAGGAACGTTTTGTCATCCATTCTTGGAAAAATGTTTATCTTAAACCTTTTAAAACCACTCGGGACACTCGACTGAGGTATTTTCAGTACAGATTATTTTGTACAATCCTACCTACCAACACATTTTTATATAAAATCAAGAGAAGCGAGTCAAGCAAACTGTACATTCTGTGATGATAGTGTAGAAACCCTGACACACTTGTTTTGAGAATGCCCCATCGTACAAATCTTCTGGAATTCCTTACTAGAGTTGCTTGTTGGAAAATGTAAACACTTTTTAATATTAAACTGAGTCCTGAGTTAGTGCTTTTTGGGTTGAAAGAAAACATGACAATTGATGAAGTATTTGATTTAATCCTTATACTTGGAAAGTTCTTCATCTATATTGTAAGAAGAAACTAATCAACAGACAATCACACGCAAATGTTACATCAGAGGTACAACATCGAAAAGAATATTTATTGCCACAAAAGCTTGCAGCATAATTTCCATTCAAAGTGGATGATGTATCATTGTTTGTTTTCTGAAGAAAATTGATAGAAATCATGATTTCTTGAATGCCCCTTCCACGACACTTTTACAATCGAGAGAGAATGTGTGTGTGTGTGTGTGTGTGTGTGAGGGAGGGTGTATGTGTGAGGGTGTGTGGGTGTGTGTGTATGCGTGCGTATGTGTGTCTTGTGCTTTATTTTAAAGAAAAGCAGAATGTGCATCAAACAAATAGAGGTTTTTTGGATAGGGCTCTTTGATCACCTAGGTGAGGGTCCTTTTTCGTGTAACATGGCATTCCGAAATGAAATAGGCTTACTTATTACAAAAACAATATTTGTGCAAATAGGTGCAAAAGACTTTGGGGTGTATAAATCCAGTGATCAACCATTTGTGATAAATAACCCACTGATAACACTATAAGTATTTCAAAATTACTACCCCCTTCATGTCCAAAGAATTACTGGAATCTAGGGGAGGCAATTCTTGGAGTTCTGTCTGATTTCAACACTGAACAGTATCGTGATAAAACTAAAACCAGGTGCTGAAACAAGATCTGGATTCACTGAAAAGGTTCTTGCACAGTTATGACATTGTGACCAAGAATTGGAGTCTTCTTGGTTTGAGGTGGCAAAAATAAAAGTGTGAGTGTAAAAGATAATTCAAAGTCAGCCTGTTAGCCTATAAGCCTTGAAGGGACATGATCAAAGTTGCATCCTGTTACAAGCCTACCTTTAATTTCCTATTTTCCCAGTCGAGTCTTTCCGATTTGTTTGTGTGCGCTAAGATTCACGCAGATATTTGCAATAAACAAAATAGATTCCCCAGGTGACCTGCAGCTATAAATAGATATTGCCTGACACACACATTCTGATGACGTCACAACTTGGTTTCGGACTACTGTAGTGAATTTGCTACATTGCAGAACATAGCGTTTGCGCAGTGGTGGACGAAAACCATGCTGATGACATCACCAAATGTGTGTTCGTGTTTGACTTAAGTGTAAAATGGAGATCAGTATGACTTGTGCTTGAAAAAGGGTAGTTTATCGTCCACAACAAAGTTATGATGCCATCGTTATAATTGCGAAAGATTTTGTTATAAAAAGAGCAATTTGAAGGTATTTATGGCTTTTGTTTGCTGTTTGAGATGCAACTTTGATAATGTCCCTTTAACTTCTGTCTAGCATGTGCTCTGCGTGATGTATCTTCAGCAACATTTGTCCAACAGTTCTGCTTGTCACGAAGGTCACTGACACGTCGTTTGAGCTGGAGAGATCGCAATCTGACAGACAAACTTATATGTATGCGCACAAGTGGCATCGTGAAACCAACGATCGGAACTAACAGCGTTCTTATATATAATCGCACAGACCTCCGCCTGTGGTTCACCGTTGTCCCAATAGGGTTGGGCATTTGGCGTGCCGTCAATCCAGAACCATGATGTAACACCAAACCGGACCATGCCAATCCACAAGCTATCTCCTGGAATGGAAATTAAGTTCACATCACATTGTTTCGAATCTGGACAAATGTTTCATGAAAACTCATAACTCACTTTTCTTTTTGGGTGGGATGTTACGTAACTAACTCTCATTGGCGGGTCGGGTTGGGTTGTTCCGGGGCTCATAACGAGCGGGATATTGGCGGCTCAACACATCTACTTATGGGTACTACGTCACTTCCACATTTGTAGTCTAACAAACAAAAATTGACGAAACCGGAAGTGACGTATCTGGGCGCACCCATATTTGTCATTTTCACGTGATCAAATAGGAAGCTGATACTTTATTTATTGGAAGCTGTAGTGTATGTTAAAGTGTAGTTTTCATATACCCGTAAGCCGGTGTGTGTTTCCATATGTTCGATTGTTGGTGGTACGTGTAGCTAATCAGAACAATAATGAACTGTAATCAAAGCAAACACGACAAAGTTAAATACAATGCTCCAGTGCGAGAAATATACCTCAAGTGTGGTTTGCTATTTAATTGGACCGCTCTCATCACGTGACGCACCATAACATCCCGTAAATGCCGATGGCGCCGTAACAGATGTTTCCATTAAATGTTTTCATTGTTTACATTACTGTAAATGACGTAAGAGTTGAACTCGAGTCCACTTTCTCGGCGGTGTTCCGGTGTAGCAGGCTCATATAACTCCCCTTAAACTGGACCTGAGAGTCCGTAACGATATGTTTCCATATAACTTTTGACTACCGCCGGTACTCGTTACCATAGTTACGACTTAAGGCTTACAGCAGTTACGGGCATATGAAACCATAAATGCAGCAGAGTATTAATCGTCACGACTTTCACGTTTTGCATGTGCAAACAATGAAATCCCGAGCGCATATATTTCGTAATGTACAGTTCAGTTGCGACATGCAAAGCTATATCACATGCAATCGACCAGTAAGCAGATTTAATGATTATATTTTAAAAAATACCAAGAAGACAAAGTCATCCATATCCCCCACCACCAACTTGTTTAGTCTTAAGTAGTTGAACAACTTGTATGTGACATCTTATCAACTATCTATTGTTTTGAGCAGAATTACTGATATAGTATCAACTATCTACTGATCAAAACAATAAACTGCATGTACTAAACACTTTTAATATGGGAACAGTTACCAAAGGATCTAATTAATCACAAAAAGCATCAATCATTAATGCAAACCAAGAAGGTGACATGTATCAGTATTAAGTTAGCACAGAAAGCCATTCACTGCATGGACACTCATTGATGTTCATTTACATATGAAGTTAATGCACAAACGTGCGGTTCCAGAGTTATGCTTCGGAAATGAAAATGACAGTTTCCACTCTTAGTTGCCATGGAAACAGAAAATAGTGGCACAGGAAAACTGCTTGGCACAGGACAGGGATGTTGCTGTTTTGAAGGAAGGTGATGGTTATGCGGTCGTGCGTTGTCAGGCTGGTATAGAGCGTTGCGGACGACGTGCGGCTGCAGGATTTCATCAATGTAGCGTTGTGCCGTTAAATTGCCCTGAATGTGAACCAGATTGGTCCTGCCGTTGTGAGAGATGGCTGCCCACATCATGACACGCCACCACCATATCTGTCCACTTCATGCGACAGTTATATCACTAGTTTCTGAACACAAGAACCTTCCTCCAGGATAATAAACACACAAGATTCTCAACACAGCTTTAACCACCGCTGGCGTGACATCAACACAAGGGAGATATCCCGGGTGCGCAACTAGCGTATCACTTAACAATTAGCTACACTGGCGTAACCATCTTTCTTTCTTCTTCTCCAATGTGTAAGCTTACTCGAGATAACACTACAAGCAGTAAACTTTAAGGAGAAGTCAGACTGGCAATATACAAATGTCAACTTAAGTCTCATAATAAACAAAACTTGAGAAAATAACACAAAACGATAACTCTAAGCTGATCAGCCCAGAAAATATGAGTAAGAAAGCTTCAAAAGTCCAACACATTGTCATAGTCGTGAAGGGGAGAGGATAATCTTTTGGACGTCTTGGCCTGTCGAGGTGCTGAGGCAGTGATGGCGGACAGTCAGTGGTTAGAAGAGATCGATGCTTATCCTCTAATTGTTGTCTTACTGAAGGCATATCTTGTGAAACAGTGTCAATTTGTACAAATGGCATAACAATCTCTGGTGGAGGGCTTGTTACAGATCCGTCTTGCGGATATGCAGCATCTGTATTATCATCGCTGACTGGGTCCGGTGGCAGCTTTGGAACATTCCAAGATGAAACCAAATAGCAATCAGACGATTTCACTGGGTAACAAGTGTTGCGAAGTTGTGCTCCGCTGAACTTTCTGACGTCACACCATTGTCCATCAGTGTTGGTAACGAGGTAGCGGCGGCGAGAGCACGACTTGTTCCGATCATCATGAAGGTAACCAATATCCCCGACAGACAACTGCTTGAAAGAGGGTCATACACTTGCTGACATTTTGGCTTCTCACTGTATGGATGGTTGACTATTCTAATGTGTGCTGTTGAGAAAACAGGGCTCTGTCTGACACTGGTAACTGAGCACTGGAAAACTGGTCCCATTGTGTTAACATTTCCCTGGCTGATAGACCTCTGTTGCGTAAACGTGTGTTTAATGAAGCTACAGTGACAGTCAACTGGGTTGGGGTAATTGGTCCTTTGGTACGTTCACATCGAAGAATTTCATGATCATCTTCACGTTCTTGGATGGCTTTTTCGGCCACAGGGTTTTTATTTTTCTTCTTTACTCTGCCAATTGTTAGTCTATGTTTATTTAGAACAGAATCAGATACAAGGCTTGTGAATCCGGGTGCCGAATCGGATGCTGGTGGATCATCTAATGGTCTCAGCTCAATGCACAATCGAATCAGAGCATTGCGAAGAGTGAAACCTTTCTCATCATCAACGATACATGCAGAAGTGTAAGACCAAGATGAGCTGTCGTTCTCTTTTCATAAAGTCTGCAGTGAAGGAAATTCCAATGTCCTGGATCTGCAGTTGTTTGTTCCATAACAACACTTGGAGACTTTTTAAGGGCAGCACATTGATGGCACCCTGTAGAAATCCCGTCAAGGTTGGCTTGAGAAACATGAAAGTTTCTCTCCACATCTAATTATTTTTTTGTAAAACATTCATGGTTTGATGTCTCGACATCTTTTTCACGGTTACGGAAATGCATGAAGGCGTTTCAATTTGACATCGTAACTGAATTGCACACACCATTGCCCCTGTCCATTATTTATTTTATTGGGGATAAAACTTCCTTAAATAGCTTTTCTGCCACTTGGACTCAAGGAAGTGCAGCCTAATCTCAAATAAAACAAATAAAGTTTACTTGATCATTGCCTGAATTGTCTCTTATCAAATATAATAATTTGATTGTCTCGTCTGTAATATGGCAAACTTCAATCCTGCAGAAGGGTGGCGCCAGGAATTCCGCAACGGGTAGTTGGGGTGGTGGTGAGGGAGGGTTGGAATCCCAGACAGGGGGACTGATATTCCCGACAAATACACACATTAAAAAAAATACAATAAAATACGGGTCATTCCATATAAGCTCAACCATAGTTCAGACATTTTCCACGGACACCATCTAAGAAAATTCTGAAAATATTTGTGGAAGTACCTCTTCATATATAATAACAATATCCAACGTTACAAAGCACCCACCAATTTGTTTCATTTTGTTGTTTATCCACGAATTCAGTGCGGGACTGTTGACTGTGATGAGGTGGCCGCCATCTTGAACACACTGCTCTTCAGCATCCCTCCAGTGCTTGTTGCTCGTGAACACTTTGTAGCACAGATTGAGTCGGTGGTGCATTGTGTAGTTCTGAGGGCATTCGTCTGAACAAAGAAAGAATTTTATGTTGTCAGGATGTAAAAAACTAAAAATGACACCAATTTCTAATCCTGTAATAAGGAGTCAACTAGATCTATGCAAAACCTGTATTGAAATCGGAGAGAGACAGACAGACAGACAGAGAGCAGCTATGTCCAGATTGACAGAAACCTCCACTGTACTCGAGCTACAATCGTGAGATTCATCAGACAGACTGGCAGTGCACAGGAAATAGGCCGGGAGCACACAGGGGGGTTACTTGTGTTTTTGTTGCCAAAAGGTTCATTGGTATTTTCTGAAAGCGGCATGTCTGTAGTTAGTCCAATATCTGGCAGACCATGAATGACAACGTCAACGGAAGACTGGTATCTGCGCACTTACCATTTGCACAACAGGTTCCTCACAGAAACAGCAGCAACTGAGTTAGGACACCGCATCAGTCGCCGCACAATGCTACGGCACCTACGTGCTGCAGGTATCAGACCTCGTCGACCCTTGCGTGGAATGATCTTGATCTTGGAACACAGATGTCGAAGACTGCAGTGGGCCAGGAGAGTAGGGCGTTGGCAGGTCCAATTCACTGATGAAAGCAGGTTTAACATGTTTCACGACGATGATCGAGCCCGATTTTACCATCGATGAGGGCAACGTTTGGCGCCATGCTGAATTCAAGAAGTCCTTCCATATAGTGGAGGCGGTGTAATGGCTTGGGGCGGGATTAGAAGCAACCAACGGACGAGACTTGGTTTTATCCATGGTAACCTCAACGGCCATAGATACAGAGACGAGGTTCTTCAACCCGAGGTGCCACAGCAACAGGGAATACTCCTACAGCACGACAACGCTAGATCTCACACAACCAGGCTCGCCCAGGACTTCATGAATGCAAACAACGTCAACGCCAGCATGCTCACTGAGATTTGAATTCGTGCAAACGCCTGTCGGGCTACCTTAATCGTCGTATCCGAAGACGTCACATCCACCAGCAAACCAATAACAGCTTGCCGACGCTTTGAAGGACGAATGAAATCGAATTGCTGATTACGTCATCACGTCGCTCACGACATCAATGAGGCGGCGAGGTTGGGTGTGCATTGGTGCTCGTGCATAGTGGTCACACTCGTTACAGTACCGACTTAGATGATGCCTGTGAACTTTGAAATACCTACTCCCTGTTCTTGTAAACGTTACTTGTGCGTCACCTGATCGGAGTTTTGTGCTGAAACTGTGTAAGACATTCTGCATTTGACCCGATTGCCGAATACACCATCATTGGTTATCATATTCTTGTTCGTTTTCATTTTCTTGATCATCAAACATGGGTGTATACTTTTAAATACTGGTGTCGATTGTTATATTTGCCAGATACCAGGTTCTCAAAACAATGTTACACTATGTTAAAATCACTAGACGAAGTAGGTCGTCAAAACTGGGCAACGAAAATAAAAACTATTTTATTCCAATTTGGTTTCGGATATGTGTGGATATGTCAATATGTTGGCGATGTTAATATCTTTGTTTCTCTTTTCAAGCAACGACTGCATGACAACCTTGTTCAGTCATGGCAGTCATCTCTAAATGCCACACCTAAATGCATCTACTATAAACAGTTTAAAACTCTACTAAATGTTGAGAGGTATTTGTGCAGTCCTGTAATTCCCCAACATCTTAAAAGAATATATTCAAAGTTCCGATGTGGTAATTTCAACTTAGCCGTAGAAACGGGAAGATATGAAAATGTTTGTTATAACGAAAGGTGTTGTCTCCACTGTAAATCTAAGGGATATAATCTGGTTGAAGACGAATGGCATGTGCTCTTTATTTGTGAATCTTATTCTAACCTCAGAAACAAATTTATTGCAAAATATTTCAGTGTAAATCCTACAATTCATAACTTTATATCCATATTACAGAGTGACGATATAGAGATCATTACAAACGTCTGTCTATTTTCAGATTCTGTTAACAATCTCAAATGTTGATTGCATGCGCTGTATTTACCTTGTTTGTAACTGGATGTATTTTGGCCCGGAGGCCTATTACTGAAATAAACCTTGTACCTTATTTTCAATTCTTCATTCTTTTTATCCAAAATTGTCCACAAACTATTTATATTTGATGTTCAAAATCTCCCATCTTCCGGCTCGCTCCTAAAAATCAAATGACCGTTCCCAAAGGGATATGTTGAATTGCTATCAAGCCCAAACTCATACTAAATATATCTTGAATTCTGGGAATTATACAACTTTAAAGAAGGGGTCTCAACTTCCAGAATGAACACAATCAAAGCATATTACTGCATGAATACCAATAAATTAAAATAAAATTTTAAAAAATAAACCAAAAATATTTTTAAAAAACGTTTACGGGTTGCCGTAAACCGCATGAAATCATGCAACACATAAAACTTGCTTTTGTCTCTTTACATAATATTATAGCAAGCTAAACTATATTTTGATAAAAAGGAAGTACACATAATTATATTCAAGTGCGAGTAATTTCATTACAGATTTTCAGAAAATGACATACATGATGTTTGCTGATAAACTGTTCATTTTGCATGCTTTATCATTATTGATACAGGGAGTAAATAACTTTCACTGAAGACATTCACACTCTTAAAATAACGAGACGAATTCATAAAATATGCAGTACTTAGCCTACAAATGCAGTATGTTTGTTTGAAAGATATGTCAGTGAATCTTACAGAGTGTCATTTATTCGTGTATTTATATGTTTATTTGTTTGTTCGTTATATTTATCTGCATGTCTATAAGTGGTATTTCTAAGAAACATAAAGGATAAAACCCTCCTTCAATACTACTCAATAGGCTTAATTGATATCTGTATTTGTTTAGATCTCTTTATTCTAGAGACACGGGGCCGAGGTTGTAATATTATATATGAAGTTTGAAAGTTTGTCAAATTTATAAACATACGGGTTTATTAGGCCACACAAAGTTAGTTACATGTGTCTGTTTGTCGGGCACCGGACGGGTCACGTTCAGACCCCATGTGGCCTGTTTTTATTGTCGATTTGAAAACAAAATTAAGGTTGGCGGGGGTGAGGGTGGTGTGTGGGGGGGGGGGGAGGTCGGCGTTCAGGGCAATTACTTATTCATTTGTGTTATTTGTGTTATCTAAAATACAGGATGGCAGCAGGTATCTTGCTCGAGTACTTCTGCAGTTGAGAATAATCTGTTCATGTATTTCTGTAATGTGTGTGTATTACAAAGCAGTTCCTATATTGGTTATACATAAATAAGAAAGAAACGACACCAAGATCTTGAGAGACTACTGAAAAAAATCACAATGACGTTGGATATGCAAGAGATATCCTTTCGAGATTAGGAAGTTTTACCAACGAAATTATGTCAATCAAATTACACTCGTTGAAATCCAAGCCTCCTTTGATCAGCTATGACATAAAGACGTATGGGAAAATAACTGAAATCATTTGGTAACGTTTCAACTGCCAGGCAGTATATATATGAAGAGGAATTATATTTCATAGACTTTAAAATGTTAGTCTAGTCCGGAACCTATCTGAATAATTAAACGCTGTATATATGTAGCACCGCATTTCAGTACCCTCACGACTTACCATTTATTATTGGATTAGACTACATTTCAAAGTTGTATTCCCATGTTAACAATGGGTTTGTGAAAACTAATGTGAATCCTAAACTGTCGGGCAAAGAAAGTATATGTCCCGTTTGTTAATAAATTAAACAGAAACTAAACCACATTTCAAAACGAAATTGATTTATTATACACAACAATCGAGTGTGATTTTTCACACAAAAAGACAATGATGTAATGCCTGAAGTTAGGCCAATAGTTCTCAGTAAGCACACCAGGGGTGGAAACTTTAGCAATTAGAAATGTCTGCCCAGACCAAAGATGTATCAAATTGTCACTTGCGAGCACTGTCATTGGCAGTAACGTGTGTGACCACCTGTCATGTCAATACAGACTCGCACACGCCTCTTCATCGATGTGGTCAAACGTTACCAGTTACTAAGTACATTTTCACCCAACCAACGCAGAAACATACGTCTCAGAGTTTTTATGAATTAAAAATAATTCTGTGGGAGAATGCCCTTGGACCCCCCCCCCCCCCAAAACTTTTAATTCACATTGGACTTCAGCACTGCAGAATTGGTTGATTTTTGTCACAGTAGTTTGAGGTAAGGGCTGACACCCGCCCCTCCAGTTTCTTCACCATAGAAATCACTCAGAACGCGTCTCAAACGATCTGGCCCCTGGCCCTTCGCCTGATGTCCTAGTTGCAAGTTCATTTTGATCCAAATAAAGGCAGGAGAATATGTCTTAGAGCTTTTTAAATAAAGTCTGAGACGTGTTCCCAAGCTCAAAATTATGTCGGTGCGTTCTGTGTGAAATAAATAACATAAGCTATCAATCAGACATTATAAAAGTGTTTGCCTAATTTAAGGGACATAATCAAAGTTGCTGGTACGCCAATCGATGTTCAGAGCTTGTCTTTCTGTTGATAGAGTAATATAATACCGTGCTGTATTTGTATCCGGTCTTTTACACTAAGATTTCACACTAATTGAGAGCTAATTATGCGCACTGCATTCGGAAGTTTGTATACGTATAAGCAAACATAGAACTGGCTAAAACGGTGATACGCCATAACGATGACATGCGATGAGACGAAACGGTCACAATTGGACGAAACGGGGAAAGGGGGTGAAAGATATTTGGTCCAAACGGGGACACTTTTTGGATACAACGGTGACAACAAAAGATATATATATATCCATCGATCGTTACACTGAATTGTCCGTAGATTTTCGCCCAGTTTGGCGTGGTACCATTTTGGCATGTCACTGCTTTAGCTAGATCCGTTAAAAGAGTTCGTGCGCAACACGTGGTGATAGTTAATCCCGATCAGTCGTTCGGTTTTTGTTCGATAAAACATATTTTCGTTCGATAAAAGGTATCTTACAATCTATGAGAACTCTTCCAATGTCAGGTTTACATTCGCCGAAGATTATTTGTTACAATAAGAGCGAATGGTGCGTATTTTAGGTTTTTGACCGATTATCCAGACGCAACATTGATTATGTCCCTTTAAGTGTTGTGGAAGCATACCAGTTTTGAAACACCGTCATAGTTAATAATTGTATAGAGAAAACAATGAATTCAGATTTATACATCTATATGTAATCTATTCTAACACAGTCATCCTGCGTTATACATATAAACGTATTCACGCTTTAGTAATTAGCGCATATGATAAAATACTTATAGGCCCTACACACAATTTGGGCAACATTGTGCAAACATATTTACTCTTGTTGATCTTGGAGAGGTTATGTTGAGCATGTAGCCTATTAGATTACTATATTCTTCAGAGTGTAATATTGTGTATGGAGAAAGACACAAACTGAAGTCATTCAACTAGTCTCTCGGGATACCTGCTGTCTCTGTTAAAAAGTCACTAACGACAGGATTTGACTGTTGTTCTTGTTTACTAAAACTGACACGTGATTATAGATCTATGTATGAACGGGATGTCCCCTGTTTCCCAACATTTCTTAAAACAACAAACCCAGTCAGGCGTAGAACATTAGAGAGATTAGTTTTCTAAGTTTTCCAATGTTGAGAAACAGGAAGTACAGCGTA
Source organism: Diodora aspera (assembly GCA_031471655.1). Classification (NCBI taxonomy): domain Eukaryota; kingdom Metazoa; phylum Mollusca; class Gastropoda; order Lepetellida; family Fissurellidae; genus Diodora; species Diodora aspera. The sequence continues at coordinate 3,487 of JAUELE010263396.1, read as the reverse complement.
TGAACGACAGACGAATATTAATGGCCTTAGGTAATAACTGAAAAAGTTTACCAGACGTAATTATGGCGTAAAAAAACTCCTGCCAGTATAACAATACGACCGAATTAGCATGCTCGAGAGAAAAAGAGATATTCATTTCAACGTAATGTGATTTATTTGCGATTAGATTTCCTTGAAAACTGCTCATGAATACACAGCGGGGGAGCGGAGTAAAGTTGAAAATTTAATAAACTCCTCGGATAAAACAACTACTTAAATTAGAAATGACCAAATTATATCTATACGTATATTTAAATTGAAATGGAAAAGTTAAAATGTTGAATAATGTTGCCACAAATCCGATTCTGACTATAACATGCCCTATATAGCTATGTGGTCAAAAAAGGCTGCAGGCATTTGTTTGCCTGACAGCATAGTGGACAGCAACAGAGTATGAGGGTCTGTCTCACAGATCCTAGAGCATACAAAGAAAATGGAGCCTGTCCAAGTCTAGATATTTAGCACGTCTAGGAATTCTCAGCTCTACAAATAGTAATATCTCTAGGCTCCTTTTTTGATTGTTTTGGTATTGTGAACATAATATTGTAGATTCAGCCTATTTAGGTTTTTGTTGATGGAAGAAAGATTATGGTTTTTTGTTTTTTGTTTTTAATTTTAATTTTCTTCTCTCCGGCAGGCTTACAATCATGATAAATGCAACAAAGTGTACATTGAAAAGAAGATTTTTACAGTCAATAATTAATAATTTAATAAACACAACACTATACTATAATATCTTCCCATAACTCTTGTACCAATCTGGCACAGGCTGAATATCTTGTATACAACATAAACATAGTTCAATTGTGAATACAAAGATTAAAAGAAACAAGGGAACGAATGAATTTATCAGGTGTGATGGTTTGTCTACACTGCATCTCAAACAGACTTCCGGTTGCGCAGTGTGGAGAAGGACGTGTGAGTTTTGCTCCAGTCCAAATCTGGCGAAATCGTAATAAGTATGGCCACAACGAGACAAAATAGTAGAAGAAGAACCATGAGTATCGACACTTTTCTCACAAATAAAGACCAACCGGCCGTCGAAAAATCTGTAAACAGCGAAAGCCTGGTTGACACGACCGACGCCATGATGCCTCTTTCGACCGAGCAGACGAAAGAGTTGAAATATTTCATCACTGACCTCATCGAAACACAAACAGAAAACATAAATGGTGATACCAGGTCCGAGATGAATTCTCTCCAATCCAAATGGAAGAAGTTTTACAAACTGTGTTGAATACAACTCTGCTAACATTAACGAAAAACAAAGAAGAAATCGAAGGTGTGAAAAAGGAGTTGAATGATCTTCGTCGAGATATGGGCCAGAGACTACTGTTACAACAAGAAGTGTACCAGCGCAAAAGTAACCTCCTAATTTATGGAGTTCCAGATACAGAAAACCCTGAAAACGCCTGTAGAAAGTTGTTTGGTGAAATGGGTGTCGAAAACGCAGGTGTCATGGAATTCGTCAACATACATAGGCTACCTCGTTAAAACACTACATATTCCTCTTCGAACAAGCCAAAGACAATTGTAATCAAATTTGTTAAGATGCGTACGGCTCCGTAGATGCGAGACCGTGAGAGAATTATGAACGCCACCTTGAGATGCAGGGCAATTCTCCATGAAAAGAAAATTTTCATCAGGACCGACCTACCGGTCGTTTTGAAGAAGTACAGAACTAAATTGGCAAACAGAGCCTTCTATTGAGGAAGCAGTACAATAACCTGACAATGATCCAGGAAAGGGGGACAGCTATCATTCTTCAATACAGAAGAAACACGGATAACCCATGGAAGGAAACGGGGCTTGAGGACGTTTTAGAGCGACTCCCATCGTTGAGTGATGACAGCTCGATCAGTCCTGTGAGCTAGCTGAATTGAGAACTTGGAATTATGTGATATTTGGAACATAAGTAAGGGAACCCTTAACTGTTCAGTAACAGTGTTATGTCTCCCCCCCCCCCCCCCGAAGGGAGGGGAGAGAATTGTTTTTGGCGTCGGCGTCGGCGTCGGCGTCGGCGCCCGAGATTGGTTTCCGGAGCATAACTCTGTAACCTAGACTAAAATATGAGCATTTTCGTTTCCAGACCAGATCTCAGGAAGTATTAGTAACTTTTTTATAAAATGTGATACACACGTTGCGTAACTAGTGTAGTTGTGCCTTTTGAGTGTCAGAATTCCCCTGCCCCTCAAATGTGGGCGTGGCCAGGGGAGAATTGCGAACATAAGCATTTGTGTTTCCTAACCAGATCTCTGAAAATATTAGGAACTTTTCCATAAAACTTGACAAACACATTGGGTAAATAATGTAGTTGTGCCTTTTGAAGGTCAGAGGTCCCCCACCCCTCAAATGTGGGCGTGGCCTGGGGGTCAGTGATGCATATGGTCATTTTCATTTCGGCACAAGATCTCTGAAAGTATTGGGAACTTTTTCATAAACTTGACACACACACATTGGTTAAATAGTGTGGTAGTGCCTTTTGAGGGGCAGAAGTCCCCCATGCATAAAAACCCTTTCTAGTTCATATCTTGTTGAAATACTGCCACTGCAAGTGAAACACAATTTTTAAGTTTAGCTGTTGATTAGGAAGTACACAGACGGAATTGTTGTACTTTGGAATAAAGTGTGAGTATGCTTCCTTACATTACAGTGACCCTGATGATGCTCGCCCAGCAAACCATGTTCTTCTCTTCACAATCCTCAACCCCCAGTATCCAATCACTGTGGTAGGTGTATTTTCTTTTCACAAGCAGGGTATTGGGAAGGTAGTAGCCATCATAAAGATTTGCTGAAGTCGTGTTAAATTAGTGTAGCATGTAACTGGACGAGTGACGCACAAGACTTCAAATATATCAAACAGGTGCATGTGATGTGTTTTATGGAACAGCAGTTTTGACCACCTCCGACGGCAGTTTACAAAACACTTATGGAGGAGTTCAGTTTATTTGTTAGATCTTGCATTGTGTTATGGCTGAAATATCGTCCTCGCAACATTTCAACTCAACTTGTTACACCTGTTTATTCCAGGATGTTATGCACACAATAACAAGTCCTTATGGCCAGGTTCTGAGGATTGTCATCTTCAAAAAGAATGGTGTTCAAGCCATGGTGGAGTATCCTTTTCCCCTGTCGAGACTGAGTGAAGATCTGCTTATCTTAGAGATGTACTTTGTATCAGCATAAAAGAATTAGGTCAGACTCGATCAGATATTTTTAAGAAGATACTCCACAGTTATCTCTTTGACTGTTAGTGGCTGGAAATATCATCTAAATACAACTGGAATGGTTGCTCCTTAGCAGACAGGGTTAAGGTGCTGGCAGATTAAATGATTAAGAAACGGATGTATGGACAATAGGATGAGTTGTTTGATGTATGGACAATAGGATGAGTTGTTTGATGTATGGACAATAGGATGAGTTGTTTGATGTATGGACAATAGGATGA
>JAUELE010263385.1:0-10280 GCA_031471655.1 Diodora aspera | reverse complement strand
TTATATTACTCTATCAACAGAAAGACAAGCTCTGAACATCGATTGGCGTATCTGCAACTTTGATTATGTCCCTTTAATGATGAATAACACCATATTCAAAATTATTTTTAACCTTTTAACTGCAACAAGTGCAAGGCCTCAACTGTATTAAATTTATTTAAAAAGTAAGAATATAATTGTGTGACATATGTTAATACTCAGATATAAATCACAATGATGTATTAATGGAAAGTCCAGCTCAAATATTTGGTGATAAGTACAGACCTCACAAATCATGCACTGTTTGAGACAGATGTTTTAAACTTTGACAACCTGACTGAGTCTGCTACCTGCCTCAAAGAGACCCAGACAAGCTAAACGGATGCAGGTCCATGCAAGAATAGATCAAATGGCAAACACTGGGCTACTTTAGGCAAATTATTGCAGATCTGCTTTCTCTAATTTGGGTCCGTTTTTGGCCCTTAAGTATGAATCTATTGTGGTTCTCAAACCTTTTTGCAACATGCACCATTTTAGTTTTCACCCTATGTCAGAATGTCATTCCCACTTTGCTAAATTGTTTGACTCAAAAGGAAGCCTACATTCCACATAATAAACTTTTCAAAAAAAGTAGGGAAACTTGGAATTTCAAGGTAAATAACATATTATAACCACCTTCAACGGCACATTATCCATAAGATGCCCTGGCCAGCAATGAGCCCTGACCCTTCCGCCATTGAAAATGTATGGGACATCTTGGGCCGATGTGTGCATCAACTTGAAAGGCCACCAGCCACGCTAGATGAATTTGTCCAGGGGTTGGTGGAAGAATGGGAAAGACTGCATCAAATTACCATAGGTAGACTCATATGCACAAGGCCTCAACGAATCAATTAGTGTTTGGCCAATAACGGGGCATTACGCACTATTGACGCCAAAATGTCAATTTTGGTTTCTTGCCTATTCCTTCTTTCACTGACCATAACAGCAAGAGAAACGGTTTAGGTAATGAAATACCAGGTGAATTGTTTACTCAATTCCTTCTTTGTAAAGATACATTATTATCATTATTAGTTTGTTATTGACCTTGAAATTCCAAGTTCCCCTACTTTGAAGAGTATATTATGAAGCATATAATTAAACTTTCTTTCTTATGGGAGTGTGGGATGGCACAGACACTGAGACACTGACCATGTCAGTGGTGTCACCTTGGGCAAGTGGAATGTGAAGGCAGTTGTGAAAGTTAACCTTCTAGTGCCCAACAGGCAGCTTGGGTTGTATACTCCCTGGGGACTTGAGATATGCTTTTGAATTGTACATTGTTCAAATGACCAAGGTAATAATGTGAAGCGCTTTGAGCATGCCCCTTAGTGAGGTGGAGTTTGGCCTGATATAAGTGGCCATATTATTATTCGAGTCCTGCCCGGGCACCTCCCTTTTAGCCTGGAGAGACAGGAGCCCTGACACTGACATGATTTTGGAAAGACCGTGGTAATGTGACTGAAAGATAAAAATGTAAAACCCCAAATCACTCACTCCTTATGAGTATTTTAAGCAGATTTCAGTCTGAACATTTTAGCAGAATTTATTGTATTCATGGATTAGTGTCATCATTGTGGGAAAGACTTACAACAACAGGGCAAACTCTGGCTGTTATTCGCTTTTATCTGCTACCCCCACCCCACTCCAACTCTAAAAGGTTAAATCTCTGTATAAAATGTTCCATTAAAGTGCCAGTTTATCTCAACATTTACAACAGCATTTGAGATGATAATACTTGAAAAAATAAGATTTTCTTTGCACCAGGAAAGATTGCAAGGCCGTAACTGGTAGATAGCTTTAACAGGAGAGTAGATAAGTTGCAAGCTCGATTAGCCCAATACACACTAAACTTGTAGCGTGGAAAATGAAAGGTTGTTAAGAAGTCTGGATATCAGAGTTAGGAAGCTGCCAGGCTAATAAAATATGATGAACTGTGATGTAAATGTAGACTTGCTGTGGTTACATTTGCTTTTCCAATTGGTGTAGGTGTAAGCGATGTTTGGATCCGTGAGCAAAAAGCTCCAGGGGGAACCCAAATACATTGAGACCGTGATCCAGGGTAGGAATACTTTTCCTAGGAAAATGGTTCTGGAGGAACCAAATCCCAGGGAACTCACGTTCTGGAGGAACCAAATCCCAGGGGGAACAAATAAACTGTTCCTTGGCAGAGATAGTGGAGACTATAAAGTTTTAATGTTTTAAGAGAGACAAACAATCAGAATCAACCCCTGTAAAAACCAGAACAAATATGTACGGTAAAACTTCTAAAATTTCGCACTTCTAATATTTTGAAGGTGCTATTTCTGTCAAGATAACCTATTTATTTAACCTCCTAAAATTTGAATTTTTTTGAAAATCCAAAAATTGAGTTTAAAAAAATGGTGATTGTTACCTGCAGAAGTTTCTAAAATTACAAATTTTTCACTTACGTTTTCGGGGCAATTCTTAAAATTTCAAATTCTAACTCTTTCAATGATCACTAATTTCCAAAAATTCAAACATGTCCAAAAGTAATTATTTTTTTTCCTTCGAAATTTTACAAGTTTTACCGTATGCAGTGTGGGTTTGAAAATAGACTTTTCTGACTCCATTGACAGATGCACGAGTGTGAGAAACGCATCTGAACATGACTGTCATTCTGCCAAGAACAACACGAACTGGTTCTATTATTCATTATGGTTTATACATCTTCAAGCACAACAAAGATTCTCCTGCTGTGCTGTTTGTGTTATAGACTAAAACTGCAGCTTCTGTTTGTTATATTTTCCTAAAGAGAAAACCAAAGCCTTCAACAGCTAAATCAGCTCTAACTGTGGGAATAAAAATGAAAACTCTTGCATAGGAGTTACATTGAGCTAGAAGCTTTCTGCAGAGGTTTCAACAGAAGGTTTCTCCAGTAGCGGACTACAAGCTACTTCGCACAATCACATCCGCAAACTTAAGACTAACTCTGCACTTTGCATTCTATCACAGAGAACTGGACATAAACTTTTTATAACATTTATAAACTCAAACAGCTGTTTACTTTTCTTATACAGCTAGCTCCTACTACAAAACTTACTGAAGACACTGTATATGCTCGAATGCATGAAAAGCTTCACTTTGTCCTAGAAGTACTGGGTCTCTGAAACAGTATTGAGCTGATGTATGAAAACTAAAATTCTCAGGTATGATATGAAGCATAAGCTTTAAGATTTCAGATTTTCCCCTATTGAAAGTCATATAGGGGTAAAGCTTTACTAAATAGTGCCCTCCCCTCCCTATGAGACTTACATTTTGCAGTCTATCCCTCTCCACCTTTACAAATCCTGGATCTGCCTGTCCGAAAAAATTTTTGGTGTCATCTTTTTGTGTCATAAACCTGAAAACTTACTATTTCAGCTTATTTCAGCAACCATGCAAATTGATATTCGCTCAAAGAATTTATGCTAGAATGTAGTAAATGAAACTTTTCTCAACTTTCATTGGACTTGAGAATCAAATAAATCAAAATTCTCGTAAAGAACACTGTACTCATTTATACTTGTAGCGTTGTAAAGCAATAGTTTTTTCTGTCGTTTTTTTGTTTTTCCTATTGTAGCCACGATAAATTGACAATCGCTTTGTGTTGTATTACTCTTGTCATTGTAAACCAGACAATTACGTCTATTCCCAGACCAAGGTTTTTATTTTATCGCTGACCTGATGTCTGTGGGGATATACACTTGTAATTGAATTTGGGATTTTACTGGCTTCCGCGATGGCCTGTCAAATGACCCAATTACTCGGTCGTTCCGTGGCTTGATTCTTCGGACATGACTACGTCGATCCTGACGGTTCCCTAAGGCAGCTTTGCAGAACATGTCTTTTCCAAACATTGACTCGCAGTGTCTTTCATGAACTGTATTTCACATCCAAGCTGCATGTTTGCACTTCAGTTCTTTGAACATATTCTGTGGATAATCAAGGGAGTGATGAGGTGAACTTGGATGGAACAGGGCCCCAGTAATCTAATGCTTGTTGTTCAGAGCTCAAGAAACAGGGACTTTTATTTCTATTAATCTCATTTCAACTGTCTTCTCTCTCAGTGTGCACTGTATAAGTTATTTTGTATTATGGCTGAATAATTGAAAATAGAGTTCAAAATATTTGAGAGTGATCCCCAGATTTGTCTTGGTGTTAGAAAGAGACAAATTTAAAAAGAAAAAAACACTGAGTACAGTTGAACAGACTAAGTGTGTGAATTTGGAATAGTGAGGTGGGCAGGTATAAAGTACAAAATGATATACAATACAGAGATTTCATACCAACAATGATTGTACAAATGTTCAGTACACGCGTAGAGCAGTGCAAGATAAGAAATGCCATTCTAAGATTTTTTTCCAACAAGGACTTTTCCGTAGTGCAGTGCAAAGAAATACAATTCTAATATTTCATACCAACAGTGCATGTTCAGTAGTGCATCACACAGGCAGAAATACCATTCTAATATTTCATACCAACAGTGCATGTTCAGTAGTGCATCACACAGGAATAAATACCATTCTAATATTTCATACCGACAGTGCATGTTCCGTAGTGCATCACACAGGAATAAATACCATTCTAATATTTCATACCAACACTGCATGTTCATTAGTGCATCACACAGGCAGAAATACCATTCTAATATTTCATACCAACAGAGGTTGCATGTTTAGTAATTCAGCACAGGCAGAAATACCATTCTGATTTCACACCAACACTGGCTGCTTGTTGAGTAGTGCATCCCGAAGGGAAAAATTCCATTCTGGTTCCATACCGGTTCCATACCAACAACGGTTACAAGTTGAGTAGTGTTGTTCGAGACAGGTTAAACAAACTCAAATAAAAAATATTTGGAGAAAAAGCTTAAAACGTTGAATTTTGTTACCATTATGTGACTGAAGGCAGATAGTCTCACAAAAGTCTACCATGCATGTATAATTTCTGATAACATAACACATTTGGTCTGACATTTGATAACATAATGTGCTTATCAACGGTAATTTATTTCATTGATCTGATTCGGAAGATGACTTATGGTTTCGGACGTGCGTATACTGTTACTCACTAAGCTGTAACATGTGAAGTAATTGTTGTTATTAGCTGCACGGAAATCAATACATTGTCCACAAACATGCGGCACAACATCCTCGATTCCGGACATATTTGTCAGCTGGATGAATAAGTTAAAATTTAGGAAATTTGCTGAGTCAACAATGCTGAGGCAGCTGGGACAACCGTTGCATTATATTGTCAAAGTTTATGAGATTTATAACTTCGGTATTTTTGGTTTTGGTCGTTCCTTGATTAGGTCAGTATGTGATAAGATGTTGAAACAGGTTTATATAAAATCGAGAACAGAGGTTTTTTAACAGGAGGAATCTTCCCCTAGGGGTAATTCTAGGGTTTCAGGGACGAGGGTAGTCTGTCTGACAGACCCTGTAATATTTTTTTTTTCTTAAGAGACTTGGCAAGTCTATAAAATATGCAAGTCTAGGGATAGCTGTCTGAAATTCGGCCGAGGAGATACAATTCTCTTCGTACAATAAATATATATTCTGTGCAAAATACATAAAAAGAAGAAAAAATAATAAATTTCAGAGACTGCAGTCAGTCTAGGACGAGGGAAATGGGGCCACAGATGATATGCACTTTTTGAGTTTGACAAACTTGGAAAGGGGAGAATGAAATTCTGACGTGAGGGGAACATGGTGCATGGGGCAAAAAAGAATGATATGATGTCACTTAGAATAGGGCTCCAGTTATATGAGGCAACTAAAATAGGGATTTTTCACTTTCACTTTTCCTGTATAAATTTTGTTTTTGAATTGTCTTTTCTTGTGGTGAGCACTTTCTTGTATAAATGTTGTTTTTGAATTGTCTTTTTCATGGTGTTAACTTTGCATACCAATTTGCATTACAGCTAAAAACATTCCCCAAGCAATGTAATACATCACCCAACTCAGTGTGGAAGTAGCAGTACAACATGTTTGTATAGAAAACACTGTAGAGCATCTCAGCTGGCAATGTTTAAAGAGTTAAGGCACTAACTACATTGTCTTGCCATCACTCAGAGAATGACTGCTGCTGTCGGATCTTTCAAGTCCTGCCTCTTGTCACGTCCAACTGTTCCTGCTCTTGAGACCAGAAACCTTTGTTCAACAAAGCGTAATTTCTACCTGGCGAGAACTTTACGATAACCTTTTTTAAGGAAGGGGTTTTAATCTTGAAAACAATGAATGGCACTGCCTCTTGAAAGTTTCAAAGGAGAAGTCTTTTATTTTAAGATTGATGACATGAATGTCAGATCTGAATGAAACAAAACCGAGTTAGGAGGGGGCCCACATCAGTGAGATTCTTAATGAAACTAGACATGCATTCTCTGCTTTCTGTTACATCGTCACTCTCTTTATCTTTGTTATGCTTGGAACAAGTGCTCAACTGATGCTTTTGGTTCTTAAGTGCAGAAATTAAAGCCCTTTTGACATGCTGTTATGTCTTTTTCAACAACTGTAGATCAATATCAGTTCCATTATCTTCGGTGGGGTCTGCAATTCTTGCACATCTGATTATTTCCTTAAATTACATCCTTTTTGCTTTGCAGTGTTTTTGTAAACACAAATTGTCCGCATTGATTGAGTATTTAAAGAATTGGGTTATGGTAAATTGCTCGAAACATGCACTTTTGTCAAGGAGTTTTGCGGAGGCAGGACAGATTAATCTTTTTAATGGTAGACAGATCGAACGTAAAGTTTGCTTTTATTTAGATTACAAGGAAAGTGTTCACTGGGTAAGCCTGGAAGATGAGTGCATAGATATAAGAATATGATGATGATGGTGATGAAGCTTATTTTGATGATGTTGATGATGCTTATTTTGATGATGACAGCAAAGATGTGGATGATGGTGAAGCTTAGGATAAGGAAGATGATGTCAGTGATCGTAATGGTGATGGATGATGTTGATGATGATAATTTATCAATATTGACTATGGTTGTGATGACAATGTTGATGTCAGTAATGATAACAGCAATGATGTGGATGGTAGGGAACCTTGTGATAAGGAAGATGATGATGACATTGAGATGATGATGATGTGAATGTGGATGAAAGGGAACCTTGTGATAAGGAAGATGATGATGACATTGAGATGATGATGATGATGATAATTTATCAATATTGGCTATGGTTGTGATGACAGTGACAAAGTGACAACAATGGTGATGATAATAATGATAAAAGCAATGATGTAGATGGTGCGGAACCTTGTGATAAGGAAGATGATGATGATAGTGAGGTAATAATAGTTTATCAATATTGACTGGTTGTGGTGACAGTGACAATGTTGATGATAATAATGATAACAATAATGATGTGGATGGTGGAGAACCTTGTGATAAGGATGATGATGATGATGAATGATGATGATGATTGGGTTTGCAAGGGCTTGAATTGCAGTTAGTGTTTCAATATCCTACTAAACTGTGGTCACAATGATAATGCTAAGGCATTTCTGGTTGAAGTTTAAACATTGTATTCAGTACAAAAATGGACAGTTTGGGGCACCAGTTTGAAACTTTGCATCAGGCCATTTATTGCAATGCATAGCCATTTCTTTGGTGGTAACTGCTTCTGCTAGCGTAAACAATGATTACAATTTAATGTGTTTCAGGAGGCCAGACTCCATTTATGACAGTAGAGCTTATTGATTTTTCTCTGTGTCTGTGACACCCTGTTGATATTTGTGCCTCAGATGTGCAGATACATCAGCTGCATCTCACGCAATCTGGATGTGATGTTCATCCCATAGCATCCCCTGTGAGATAAATGCTGTTTAGGTCAGAAAATACCCATGCATAAATCTGTATCTATTGCAATCTCTTCAATCGACATCCCCATGAGATAGATGCTCTGTTGATGATGCGATACCTACACATAAAGGTGTACATGTTTTATTGACGTCCCTGTGAGATAGGTGCTCTGTAGGTCAGGTGATTCCTACACATAGAGGTGTACAAAGCAGTCTGTTTATTTGGCATCATCTTGAGATAGACGCTTTGTAGTTCAGGTAATACCTACACAGAGAGGTGTACACAGCATTCTGTTCAACTGACATCCAGTGAAATATATGCTCTCTTTCGGTCAGGTGATAGCTTAATAACTTTAGCTGTACATAGCGGTCTCTTCAATTGACATCTCTGTCAGATAGATGCTTGGTAAGTCAAACAATACCAACATGAAGGTGTACATAGCATTCTGTTCTACTGACATCTCTGTCAGATAGATGCTTTGTAAGTCAGGCAATACCTACATAAAGGTGTACATAGCAGTTTGTTCAGTTGACATCTCTGTCAGATAGATGCTTTGTAAGTCAGGCAATATCTACATAAAGGTGTACATAGAAGTCTCTTCAATTGACAGTTCTGTCAGATAAATGCTTTGTAAGTCAGGCAATGCCTACATGAAGATGTACATAGCAGTTTGTTCAGTTGACACCTCTGTCAGATAGATGGTCTGTAAGTCAGGCAATACCTACATAAAGGTGTACATAGCAGTTTGTTCAATTGATGTCCCTTTGATATAGATGCTCTGTAAGTCAGATGATACCTACATTTAAAGGTGTACATACCATTCTGTTTTATTGACATCCTTGTCAGATAGATGCTCTCTTGGTCAAGCGATAGCTACACATAATGGTTGACATAGCAATCTCTTCAACTGACATTCCAATAAGATAGATCCTCTGTTGGTGATGCGATACCTACACATAAAGGTGTACATGCCCATGAGATAGATGCTCTGTAAGTCAGATGATAGCTACATAATTATAAAGGTGTACATAGCAGTTTGTGCAGTTGACATCCCTGGCAGATAGACACTCTCTTGGTCAGGCAATACCTACATAAAGGTGTACATAACAGTTTGTTCAGTTGATATTCTTGTGATATAGATGCTCTCTTGGTTAGGCAACACCTACATAAATACATACATTAGACACTCTCTTGGTCAGGCAATACCTACATAAATACATATGTAGCATTGTGTTGTATTGACATCCCTGTCAGATAGATGCTCTCGCGGTCAGACGATACATACACATAAAGATGTACATAGGCAGTCTGTTCAATTGAAATCTCTGTGATATAGATGCTCTCAAAGTCAGGCAATACCTACATAAATACATATGTAGCATTTTGTTGTATTGACATCCCTGTCAGATAGATGCTCTCTCGATCAGACGATACATACACATTAAGGTGTACATTGCAGTCTCTTCAATTGACATCTGGTGGCAGTTGATAAAATATTGATATTTATACACTTCTTTGTGTACAGGTGTTTGGACTAATTAAGTTGTCCACATTCCCAGTTTCCCTAGATACTGTTTAGGATGGCTAGTATTTGTGTAAATGATAGTTTGGTTTTAAAAAAGCAGATAATCTGAGATTGGATTGAGGATGATATATCTTCCAGTGCATTATTGGTTTGAAGTCAAGTTTTGGTTTCCAACACAGCAACTAGGGAGTGATGTGGTGTCACTTAGAAAGAATACATGGCCTCAGTAACCCAATGTTTGTCGTACAAGACAACTAAAATAGGGATCTTTTCTGAATTTTTAAATAGTTTGTCCTAGGTGTGCACCTTGCACATTACATTGCATTATGCTGATAGATTGGCTGCAAGCTGTTGGTTAAAACTGGTTCATAAAAATAAATGAAATAAATAAAAGATAAATTTATATGAAACAAAGAATGAAGTTTTCAAAACAATTTTAATGGACATTTCTGTAGTAGTACATCTTCAGTTGTATACCAACACTATCTGTCACTAGAGTCAATACGAATTCTAGACTTACTGCTCAAGGAGTATCAGGTTCAAATCCAATTAGAGATGTCACATGATGTGAAGGCTATTAGAAAGTTACTGAATGAAATGATTGACTTTTCAGCAATGACACTAAAAAGCCCTATTAACCTTAATTGCTTATGGTTTTCATTATAAGTAAGGTGCGGAATGGTGTAGTGGTTATAATGTGTCAGCCCAGTGATCTGCCAGCCTTGGCAATCATGGTTCAAATCCCACCCAGGTACCTCTCTTTCAAACCGAGACTAGAGTCTCACACCGACCAAAGGTGGGTGACACCATGGTGATATAGCTAAAAAAACTGTTGAAAACCACAAAATCCAAAAACACTCTAATAATGGATAGTTGTTTTATAGCGCTGTATCTCCACCCAAGAGTAGACTCAATGCGCT
>JAUELE010263374.1:0-10280 GCA_031471655.1 Diodora aspera | reverse complement strand
AATCTTTAAACTCGTTATTCTCAGGATTGTCAAATTCATGGTTGTGGCGAAATGCGTTACAATTTTCCTCATAACTTTTTGTTGTGCTACAACAATAAATGAGGTATCAGGTGAAAGGTTGTCATGCTCTGTGCAAATATATTAATAACTCAAAATGCCAATTTTGCGCCAAGTGACTCATTTCTTGGTGTCGTGTCACAAATGCGAAGTGCGTTGTACTATCCTGTGTTAACCCGATTCTGGTTAATGCTGATTACGTTTACCATGTATAACTGATTGGAGGCCTGTCTGAACCTTCACATTAGTTAAATTGGGTGATGCAGGGGATGCAAATATACAAAGATTCAATAATTAGTGTGAGAGATAAGAAGCGTCGAAAAATAATGAAGGGCATGATCTCGAGATGCCAAGATTTTCGTCTCACATTTCCGGTTAAATAACTTCAGATATCCATCCGTCGCATTGTTCTAGTCTATTATCCTAATCAACGGGTTGTACGCATTCCCATTTATGTACTTGGTTTCTTTCTTTTATAAGGACACGATCAGTGTTTCTTTGCCGTTTTTAAAAAAAAATCAATCTCGCCCGTGTTCATTCATATTTCAAGGTTTGAAACCCCCGGAAATAGAATTTAATAAACCTTAGTTCGTATTAAAAAGAACATATGCATTATTTGATATTGATGACGTCCAGTTGGTGGCTGTATGTGTACTTTCATACCCTTTCGCTTCAGGCACTTCTGTTGGGCTATGGGTACGTTGGGGTGAACTAGCTTTGTTTCATACACGCTTGTATTTAAGCTGGGCCAGTTAAGAATCCCAATATTACTAAATGACCCACAACTCATCGTTCAGATCGGACAATCAAGTGCGTAATTGAAAACATATGCAAAAGTAGCAGGATATGTGTATTAACACTTGAAGACAGAAATCGTTTTACCAAGTCTTTGATGCACAATATACCATAGTCTTGAATCAATGATGACGTTGTACGGTCTCTTCCATCGTCTTCAGTCTGAGTGGTAAGAAGCAAATAGGAAAACGGAAATGGAACACCAGTTACTGGCCGGAGGCACTGGGGGATGAGAAGCCTTGCGAGAGCAGATAATCAATACATTCTGACAGTGACTCGTTCTGTGCTGCTGTGGAGTACACTCCCACCAGGGACTTCACTAGGAGTATATCTGCAGATGGTCATCACATATTAATCGACAGTAAAAAGTGATTCGTCAAATGTCAAACTGACTTTATGCTGGAACATCAATAGTAAATCTTGGTAACTAGTCATGGGGAAACAGCAATTGATATCAGGATACGGTTTATGTGCCTAAATGGTGGGTTGGTTTATGATACAATGAAGTTCGTAATGTTTGCTCTAAATACATTCCTTACAGTGTCCAATGTTTTACCCTATCTATGTACAAATCCTGAAATATTAAACGTGCCTAAAGCTCAAGTGTATTAATTGGACATATACTAAACATAGGTTTAATGTACATATTTCTGGGGTGATATGACGATGTCAACAGGTTAATATTTTAAAGGTTGGAGAGATTGAGATTGCCGCGCACTTGAGAGCAATCTCCATGTCATTGACTTCTAGTTAGTAATAATGATATGCATTTAAATACCGTCTGAACGTATTGACATTAATATAAATATGAACTGTTTGAAGACGTATAATATGTGTTCCATTGACCGACTTCAGAAACGTTCGTGATAACTGTTTTCAAGAAAACAACGAAGTGAATGTGTAGTTACGTCAAACAGCGTGACACAGCGAACTAAGATTTAATTTATTACATTCTTTGATTCAGTGCTTGTTACTTGTTTTCTGTTTGCCTGAATTGGTGTAGTCGTGTGGACTGTACGTCTCCGAAGACACGACACCTGGAACCATCTGATTCAGACCACTCTCTGCCTTTGTTATCTCGAAACCAAAGTCAATGCATGCCACTAGGGTAATTGGTTCACGACGCGAGGACAAACTGAAGCAAGATAATCGATTATGTTGTTCATTACCTCGCTTCAAACGCGAGTGAAAGTGACAAATTATAGCACATTGTGTGTTTAATAAAAACAAATCCGGGGTCTTTTCAGGGAAGCAAGTGGTATTGTATATAACGCATGTCCCAAACACAAACCAAGATGAGAACAGAATGATTTGGTATTTTTGTTAAAATATGTACAACAGCTATTGAGCATCAGTTATGTATCAGATACTCTTGGCGAACATGAAACTTACTTCACATTAAAACATCGCTTATGTATTTCAAATATACCGTAAAAGAAACGCAAGTCCTTATAAATATGTACGTTTGTACATTGTATGCATACATTTTGATGTCAAACATTTTGAGATCAGATGTTCGATTTCTTTTTGAATGTTCAACCATATGCTCCATGCCAAGGTTCAGCTGCCTTTGTGAATCTTGGACGCGCTTGATCTCCTCTTCATTGGGGCTCGTCCTACAGATGTTCAATTGGGTATAAATCGAGACTCACGGCAACACTGCAGTGCTGCGCGACTGCACGAACTCTAGTTAAGCCCTTGCATTTGCATGTTGGAAATTGTGTTGTCGATGTCGAACGAAAAAGGGCACAACATGGGGTCGTTGTAGCGCCGAGTCGACACACGATTACCCCTTCCAGGGCCGATATTCTGAAAGACCGCTGCTCCAATTCTTTGATTTAAGCTAATACCTACCCACACCATGACACTCGCATCGACCCACATGCGTTCCTTTCCATGACACATTAAAGATCTGCATGACGTGCTACACGTATTCTCTATATTCGGACTCGTCCCTCAGCATGACAAATGAGGAAACGACTCTGGAAAGCACACGTCTCCACCGTTGATGGCGCCAGTTCTGGTGTCTTGTTGCCGACTGGATACAGACGTGTGAGTCTGTTGTGGGTTCCAATAGTCTGCCGAGCTGTTGACACGGGGGAATGGATTGGGCCCGTGCTGCCGATGGAGGTGTCATACTATTACATAAGGGAATGTTTGTAAAGGAACGCTTCTGTACATGGATTCCAATTATTCTTCCAAACATGTTTCCAAACTTCGACATGATTTTCGAAAATTGTGTTTATTTTGCCGTTCAGTATACATGCAGATGGTAATTGTGCTTAATTATTTCTTCTGGCTTTCCTTTTTCAGCAAATGGAAGCGCCGTTTTTGGAAGCAGTCAAGACAACATTAGGAGACAGGTATACCGATAATATGGAAACCATATACAAAGCTGCAGTGCAGTTCATTTTGAAAACACTAGCGGAGGGTTTCAAGAATGGCACTAAACCTAACAGCACCTCGGACACTGATAAGGTTCCTGAACCCTGAGAGACTTTCCATTATCCGAGTTGTTTGTATTGAGATTCGTATTGCCTCATAAACATTGATCTGGTGGGAATATGCTTCACTCAATCGAGCCATGTTTTAGTGTTCAAGACAGCACGGAATGAAACCTTTGACAGCAGTGGCAAGGGTGCTTACAAATGGACTGTTCATTCTTGGATTGTGCTAAAATGTTTATGTAGGAGCCACGGATTAAGGATCATCAATATGATATTTGCTACGCAATCTTCCATGTTCAATTGATATGAGTACGGAAGGACACTGTGGACTGCCACTCATGTGATGTGTCAAAGGTGATGAAAAGAGGTTTGTATCGTTGCCATGCATTGCACCACGACGGAGGTGGAATGCTATGGGTAGCAGTGAAACACATACACAGTCAGCTTTGATTGCATGAATGCATTGTGGGTGCTTTTACTGTAGTGAATGAGTACGTGTGCCGACATATTTTCGTTTGGTTTAATCAAAAGGATAAAGCTCACCTCTGAGTCACGTGGCTATGCGTCATCAATGCTACCCGAACGATGTGGGTGACGATGTTTGCTGTGTAAATAAGGGCCTGGAATTATAGTGCCTTTCATAATAGTATGTATGTATTCAGCATCATTCTCATGTTCGGGTTATTATTTGGACGCTATGCATAACTCATTCAAATGTCATGCAGAAATGTATATGTATCTATTCCCAAACTCAAGTAAACGAACACTTCTCTGTCATATACAGGTTAGAGGGGAGTAAAATAGTAGGGTTACAGGGAATCTATTGTTATCACTTATCAGCACGCGTTGCTCGATAGGTAGAATCATGTTAGTTTAGTGTATTCAAGTATATACGATCCAACATCATTACTCAAGCATATAATTATATTATTGGTGAATAGGTAACTTGTTCAGGTGTCTATGTTGCCTTCATGAATGATGCCGATGAACACGCAGCAGTATTTATATGTATTGTTTGTTATTGTCCACATGCATTGCCAACATTCCTAGAAACCAACGGAGAGACAGACTAAAACATACACTGTTTCAAAAACATTCAGTTTACTGTTTTGCGTTAGACTAGGAAACATTGTGCTATGACAGATTTGAAACATTGACATGGCTTTTCATATACAAGTCGTAAAAACATGTATGGCGCCTGCCAGCAAACATAAATGCTATTCATAATAAAATAATATCATGATATTCGTCTGATCAACATAGATTCGACAATTTCTTAAAAATAAACTTCATCGTGTTTTGATGAAAACAGTGTTATTGAGACATTGCGTTTCAGTTCATTTATGTTTCTGTGTCCGCTCTAGCTAAATATGCACTTGTGAGTTTGAAACATGACATACGTTGTTCAAGCAAAGGGAGGTGCCATGAAATCGTCAATACGTTTCTGCAGCACAATGTTTCCGTCCGGTTAAAATGCATCCACTGTAAACATATTTTACTGAATACACTTAACAACACAGCCTCCAGCCTGGGAGAAGAAACTTGGTTGTTATTCGAGCTCAAACAGCAACTCGGCCTTCACACACCAAGTATCCACATACACGGATGGTAGTTGCAGGCAATATAATGTCAACGACGTTCTTCAGAGCAACAGTTGTTCCTGGAGATGATACACGTGGTTACCAACACAACTGCTAGATTTGAAACATTTCAACGGGGTCAATAGTCTTGAACAAAATACATACTCCTTGGTATACGACAGCTTTATTTCATTATAACAACGTATGTACAGTTACGTACATTGACGCAAACTATATTCACATCCAACACTTGGTGCTGATTCCACATCGGCATCCAAACTTTCATGTCATAACATACTGGTTCTTGTATTAAATCATTGTATCATTATTAAACGATAGTAAGGAATAAATATATCATCACCATGCGTGTGTTCTATGTTCGTACAACTGCCACACGAGTATTAATTACTGACTAAGATCTAGATGAAGGAAGTATGTTAGACGCCAGTACGTTGATACCTCGGAGCTACACGGCAACAAAGGCAAGCAAGAGAAGCAAGCAAAACATTCATCACCAGTCAGTTCCTGGATTCATTCAAGCTGAAATAACTGAGATCATAAAAAGAGTCAGAGAAGTTGGCAAAGTGTCAACTTTTAATGTAAAGCAAAGGAGCAAATACATCATCCGACATGAATGCAAGTTACAACTGCCGATGAATTGTATTTAAGTGATGGTTCGAAGATGCAATACAAGTGAACAAACGTGTCAAAGGTAATTTTCTGTTGCAATACATATGCTCCAAGACGTCAGTATAAATTCACTTTGCCCACTATAACAGATTTGCTGAAGTATTACAGATGTTTACAGACCACTTGCCATACATTAGATAAAGAAGCAAACAAAACGTGCATAACAATCTGGAAACATTTTAGAAAATAATGTATTTTAAATAGTCATTATTATGTGGGGTTTTTATATTTAGGGTTAACATCTATAAAAAACCTCATTGATATTTGTCTTGTGTCTATATCTAAACGTTTAAATGGTCGATGAAAATGAAAACCACTTGCAATAATGCATCAAACTGCATCGTGAATAACATACATAGTGCATCCTTGTAAGGAACGCGTTCGGAATTAGTCACCGCTTACAATGTGTCTCTAACTGACGTTATAAGGCATAGTGTTCAACATGTTACCCGGGAACGGAAACTACAGCTTGTGATACCAATCACAACATCATACTTTGGTGTCTGATGTTTGCATTATGGGCAATATTTTCTGCATAATGTACACATAAACAAGAGACGAAGAATCAAACTGAACTGCATTACGAGTATATGCGTTAACAATTTAACAATGAAATAGCATCATGAGATAATGCACGGGAGTTCAAAATGGAATGTACAGACAATATTTAATTGTCTGAAAATGTACACATTTTTTATAGTATTGTCATGCTATATGTCAATTATATTACATTCCACAGACAAGGGTGGATGTTAATCTTGGCCTCACTGATGCCCGATCTCCAAAAACCGTCACAGGTATACTTGGAAGTTTCACCTTCTCCAGACTCGCTGGTTCTCCGTGTCATTCCTTATCCTCGCGGCATTCATTTGAATTAAGTTCCACTTTGGTCGGCATGCGATTGATACTATAGCGTGTTTATATATTTGATACCCTTTATGTATATCCCGTTTGTAAAAACAACATTAACACTCTTACACACAACACAGCAGCATGTGTACAGGACTTGACCTCTTGATCTTACACTTCCACATAGAAGAGCGGAGTACACACCTACTGGTGTAGCGGATACACATGGGGTCGGCGCAATCTGGCACATCTCGTCAGCAGTTACACGTATATGCCACAGTAGGTAATAGGAACAGATTTCACAAATATCCGTCGTGCGCTCTTATAATTAGGGTCAGGCTTCAGGTCCAAACTGAGGCTGGGGAATGAGGAGTTGATACTTCAGTGATTGCACATGCATCCCGGATTCCTGGACACGATTTTAGATTCTGCCACAGTGGACGTATAATGATAAAGAGGTACCTTACACACATCTTTGCCACACACGTCAGGACAGACTGTTCTTGTTAGCTTTTACCATATTGTCTAAAATAAATTTAATTGTAATTTTGTATATCACGTCCATATTATCAGTGTATCTGTCACCTAGGGTTTCCTTCACTGCCTCAAGGAATGGTTGCTCCATCCACTGAAAAATAAATGAAAGAGGTACCGTCACATATAAAAGCGTTGGGATCAGATCGGTATTCCGAAAAACCTTGTAGATGTACGAAGCGTCATAAAATAAGTCAGTCAGACTGCTGGGTAAGAATTATTTTGTTCTGAGTCCCATTTTGCAAAGTTGTGGGGCTGAACAACATAAAACAGTGTGATACTAACATTTGTTTTCATTTTGTGAGATGGAACAAGTTAATTATGATAATATCCGCCTACAGAACGTGAATTTGCTAACTTAATATCTACTTGGCCTAAATGGTCGATAGAACAAAATAATTCTCACCCAGCGAAAATTTTAATTTCTGATTGCACTGCCGAACATTAACTACCAAAGAGACACACAGTCAATAATATATTATATACAATGAATACTAGTACATTGACGGAAAGACAAATATGCATTGTGAAAAGAGAAAGAAGACTTGTAGAGAGAAAAGTGTTGGATGGAAATAATAACCAATTGTACTCTCCGTTCGATGCTATGCTTCCTTGTAACCATCACATACTTAACAACACAGCCCGCAGGCTGGACAGTACACCACGAGGGTACATGTATTGATTGGTTCTTAGAGGCTGGTCTTTGAAGCTTCAGAAGCCTTCACGTCTTTGATAGCAGGTCATATCAAAGGCAACGCTCGTTTTAAAGACTGACGTGTGTTTATAATTACGTGAAGCTCCTGTGACTTACGTGCCAACTCATCGAATAATTGTATATTGTGTGTCACCTATCTCGCTCTTTTAAACATTAAAATAATCTGGGAAAGACAGTTTCTTGCAACCATCATGGCATTCTGCTTAATGAGCTATTTTGTGAATTATCAAGTATACAAACCCTCGCAGTCATTATAACAGATCAAATACCATGGACAAAAGATGTGAATATTAAGTGACAATTCAGGAAATGATCAAAGACAGCACTGTTTGTTTTATGTGGGATTACGTTTCCTTGCTAGATACCTATTGTAGAACTGTTTGGGGTTTAGTCGGATTTGACTCAACCTCAAACAGTTGCTAATGGCTACTTTGCAACGATATATATCCCTACACAAAACAAACTCTGTTTAAAAGAAATACTCCGCTAAAATAAATAAGCTTTAAACATGCAGGCAGACGTTTGATGGCCCTGTCTTCATTTTTGGTTACGTTGTCCATGAAGATGTTCATTACATGTACGTCATACTTATAAAGAATATCGCTAACTTAATTCCACGATATGTGCAGTTGTGTATATGTTATCCCATGCATGGAAGCTGTTACCAAATATTTCCCTTTTTTTTCTGGAAAATTGACGACATATTCATTTGCAAATGTTACAAACGAATATCTAAATTCTTACTCCCAATCACTTTTCATCTTGATTCAGTTGCTGTTACGGTCAAATATTACAACCGAAAACATCCTTTATTCAGACACTATACATGTACTTTCACAAGTACTTTCACACGTGTCAATAGAGAGCTTTCGGAAAAGCACGCAAACGAAAACATAAACGAACACGTCATCAGTGTGCGTACTGTGACGTCATTTCGTTCGCTTATATTCTTCAGCGTCTCGTTTTGACGGACATCGGCGCTTATTTTCGCAGTGACGTAACTTACACGATTTAAGCTTGTATTTCAAATAACGCTGAAGTAGTTGTATGGCAAATAACATATTTTGAAAAGTGTGTATTCCTCAGTATACACTTTGTTATAAAATTGTCATTCAAGATAGCATAATGCGAAATGTTTGCCATAAAGTCAGTACCTCAATTCAACAAACAGATCCACAATGTATATTGAAAAACAATGCCCCCCAAGGGAATTTTCGTTCGTATGTTTGAGAAACGTTTTTTGTTCATTCGCGTTAGCAACGCAAACAAACTTATTTCGTTTTCCTTATCGTTCTCATCTGATAATAAACTGCACGAACGACCATCTTTCCAGTGTTTAAAATCTGCAGACATTAGCAACAGCTCGAACAATGATGAACAGATTTCAAGACAAGATTATTGATTTGATTTGTCTTGAAAACGTGTAAAGTTTAATACATTTCGGTGTAATAAACAACGATCATTCACGTTGCATTGATCTTTTAAATTGTCTCGCGTTCTGTCTGCGTTGCCATGGCAAATCAATTTGCCCCAGCTTCACCGATAACAGCTGCTTTAGTGTGTACCTTGCATGAAGTAGCCGTTCCAGCATGTGCAACAGGCGGCGAGGCCGTGTGGATTGCAGGAAGTTAATAACGGGCAACTTCATTCCCAATGAGTTTCACTAAGCTAAATGTATCGTGCAAGCTTCGCTACACTCATAATGTTTGATACGTGTTCCCAAACAGGACATATGTGTGGAGCATTTTGTGTTAAATAATTAACACATACTGTAATTTGGACATTGTTAGTGTGTTTGCGTCAATATATAACGTTGCATCCCATTTGCCCTGACAAACTTAGATAAATTCATTTTTAATTTTTTAAATAAACGCCTTACAGGTCCTGTATAAAATGAGTCCTACTGTGCCTGCGTGAAACATTAACCGTCGCGGTATGCAAACCGGATGTTTTGACACTCTTGCAAACGATCGAGAAAATTGTTGAGAGCATCGGTAAATTGTTGACGTTGCAGATTATCCTCGATCACTTGTTGTGTACATGGCAAGCTTTACAGTATTCACAATAACCGTTATAAAGTACACAACAGTTTGCGAACAGACATTTTCTAAGTCTTTCAATAGGTATGTCAATATGAGAGTAGCCAACGCATTGCACATGCTACATATTTTATCCATCAATCGTGTTATGTACACATTTGTATGTGTATTTGTAGCTTCCAAAGTTAGTTTGCGAAAAGAAAACACCAAATGTGATCACGTATCCAACCTTATAAGAAAGTTAGGGAGCATATTTAGAATGTACAAATAGCACAATATCAATAACACGATAAATATTGGATAACTTTTCTTAAGTTTTGATATTTTCTTTGTGATATTTTCCAACATTAATTGATTGTTTGTGGCAATGTCTTTATCAAATTGTAAATTTACAAACTTTGAGATACTGGATACACTACTCCAAAAACGAAACGCATAGCACAGACTTTTGTCAATATTTTAAGTGGAAATATGAGCGTCACCTGACATGCACATGAGACAAAGTTACTGCAATGATTAGACCAGACAGTGTAGACAAGGTCGACAGTAAATTGCACTGTAAATGAAGGTCAAG
>JAUELE010263363.1:0-10281 GCA_031471655.1 Diodora aspera | reverse complement strand
AGACCCTAAAGCATACAAAGATAATGGAGCCTGCCCAAATCTAGATATTAAGCAAGTCTAGGATTTCTCAGCTTTAGAGATTACGAATATCCCTGGGCCCCTTTTCTGGTTTTAGTATTTTAACATTTTAAGGAAAGAATTTTTGTAGATTAATATTTCTGGGACTCAATGTTAGTCTAATGCAAACCCTAAAGCTTAAAAACAACACAAGTTCTCATCACTGTAACAATATCCTGGCAAAAGAATGCTTATCTGTATGCAACACATTGCTCAACAAATTTTCAGAGCCAGAAGAAACCGTCCCAGAAACAAACCAAATCTTTATCAAAGAGTAACCACAAAACTTTAAACAACTCAGAAGAGTTGAGTTGAAATGATGTTTTACGTTGCAAGGGCAATATTTCGGCTATAACGCAACGTGATGTGCAAGGTGCCAATCAAGCGAAAAGACAGTTCATAAAAGGGATCAATAGAAAGGGTGAGTGAGTGAGTGAAATGAAGTTTTACATTGCAGGGTGAAAAATTTCAGCCATAGTGCAATGTGATGTGCAAGAGGCACATCAGGAAAAGGGACAACACAGGATCGAGAGTAAGAAAAAGCAAAAGATCCTCATTCTAGACAGATCTTAACCCAAGCATAAGGATACTGGGGTCCTATTCTTTCTGGTGTTAGAGCGACACCCCCGGGAACCCCACGGGGTGATCGATAGAAAGGAAAGTGAAACTAACTGAGGCCCTATTCTATCTAAGTGACAACATGTCACTCCCTGGAAGCCCCATGGGGTAACTCAGAAGAGAGTCAGTCTAATGCTTTTCTTGATGAATCAGACTGCTGGGCAAGGTTTCCGAGCCAGAAGACAGTGTTCCTTTAAGAGAGAAGCCATAAGACAGTGTCCCTTTAAGAGAGAAGTTATAATAACCTCAAACCAATTTCCCAGAATCCCATATTGCCAGCCGACAGTGAGGGTATCTATGATTACAGGAAGCTGGAACGGGATGAAAGCATTACAACAATATGTCGATTTGCTCTCTCCGGGGAGGGCTTCCAATCAATGAGTTCAATACAATGCTGGATTCTCGGTCAAGACACCTTGACCACTCTACGAATAATATCCACTCAGTCCAAGGATGTCCAGCCTCCATGGGATGAAAATATGTTTAACCAGCTGCTCACAAGATGCTCATTACAGATAGATCTATAGCAACTACCATCAAATGTGTGTCAACTTAGTGAGTGACTGAAATGTTGTTTGACGTCACTATGGGCAATATTTCAACCGTAGCAAGGCAAAGTGTCAACATAGGAAATGAATGTTGGTCTTTTGTCAGTGACTCCCAACTAATGCTCAAATTACCCCTCCCCCCCACCTTCCGAGGAGAGTGAGGGAAATGGATTTTTACATTGCAGGGGACAATATTTCAGCCATAGCGCAAGTTGATGTTCAAGAGGCACATCACGAAAAGGGACAACACAGGATTGACAGTAAGAAAGAGAAAGCAAAAGATCCTCATTTTAGACGGCTCTTACAGCAAGCATAAGGATACTTGGGTCTTGTTCTTTCTGGTGTTAGAGCGACTAAGAGCAAACACCCTTCCTTCTGAACCATATCGTCTCTATATCGTGCAAACTCTCATTGAATTGAAGCGCAGGGTATTTTTCATTCGGGTTCGCATCACAGTTTGCTAGTCAATTTTGGCTGACTGCTAATCAATTGCCCATAAAATGATGACCAATTTGCACCAAATGCTAATCATTTTTGTCCGGAAGGGCAAAACTGCGAATCAAAAATATACCCTGAAAAATACCCTGAGGGGCAGGGAGATAATGTGGATGGGGGATGTACAATTGCAAGGGGTCCAAGCCCACCTTTTGAAAGTATATAGGATTCTTTGATGAGCATATTCTAGAAGTTAATAATAATAATAATAATGCATATCTATAATGCACACTTATCCATGTACACTTACATGCTCAATGCACTACACATTATTACCCTGGTCATTGGTGAGTAAGTGAGTGACTCTGGATTAACATTAATTTTGGTAATTTTTCAACCATATCGTCACGGTGGTTCCAGGGGGCTCCCATCTCCTGGCAACGCCACAGCGACCCGTGCGGGATAAGAACTCTGAGCCTTTCGACTGCGAGTCCAGTGCAGTAACCACTGCGCCAACCCCGCACTGTCCCTGGTCATTGGAACAATGTACCATCCACAACATTTGTCAACTCCCCGGGGAGTATACAACTCAAGCAGCCAGTTAGTTGCTAGAAGCTTAACTTTCTAATTTCCATCACTTCCGACCAGGTACCAATATCAGCGGGGTGGACTGAGGCAATTTACGAGTAAAGCCACTTGCCCAAAGTGACACCACTGACATTGCCAGATTCTCAGTGCGAGGCAGTGGTAAACCCTTGAAGGTCTGTAGATTTCAACACTAGCCGATCACCAATTCAGCTACTCTCTCCGGACTCGACGTTGCTTAACTTCACAAGCTTGTGACCTCCGTTGGAGGAACTAATAATAACTCAAAGTGTTTCTTGTGGATTGCAACTTTTTGGTTTATTTTTCTCACGACATTTCAGGTAAATCCTTATACAGCCTGACAAGGATGTAAGGGATGAGTGATTTGGAGTTTTACGTGGTTTTCGGCAATCTTTCAGCCACATCACCACGGTCTCACCGACACCATGTCGGTATCGGGCTCCTGTCCCTCCAGGCTGAAAGAGAGCTGCCCGGGCAGGACTCGCACCACAACCACCAAGGTTAGCAGATTGTGGGCCGATGCGCTAATCACCGCGCCATTCTGCGCCCCACCAAGGGTGTAAGGACCTTCACTGAAAATTTGTGGGACAAATAAACCAAAATGTTGCAATCCATAAAAAAAAAAAAAATTTAATTATTATCATATACATAGTTGCGCTAAAATGTCCCCTCCCACTCTAGATTTTTTAATCTGGACCCACTTTTTAAAGTTGTATGTAACAGTCCTCCTCCCCCTAACAACCCTCCCATCTGTGAGATTTGCTTCTCCCGTCACCCTTTACAAAATCTTGGATCCACCAATGCTTGTACAGGTTAATGACCATTAGTCTTCCGTCCTTATCAGCTCAAGGCTTTATCAAGCTTGGATCATGTAATTCTCTAGTTATAAAAGGAATCAAATTCCCTGACCTCCTTCCTCTCTCATGTTCTAAACGTTGTCGAGTTAATTGTTCAACATTAAATATTTACTACATCAACTATTCCCTTAGATCTGGAGCTGGGTTACATGCTAGGGTATTCCCTACATCAAACAAACAACGCTTGATAATCATTGCCTGCCTGGCGTTTAGATCAGCCTTATTCTATCACCTCCACATGCTATCTGTACATGTACACTGCTCAACAGAAGCTAAGGGCCAAACCTAGTGAAAACAGTATTTTATCACCAAGGAGCAGTGTATACCAGATCCATATAACATGTTGGCACACATGTCACATGCCAATGTGCACATGCTTGAAGTGACAATCATGAACAATATTTGCAAATGCTGCATGTGCCAATGCATCATGAATTTAAACTCGGATACATGTATCCAAGGCCAAAATATGCTCAGTGCATTCTGTGTGAAATAAATAACATAAACTATCAATCAGACATTACAAAAGTGTTTGCCTAAGTAAATAACGCTTGTGGTCACGTGCTACGTTCACGAAGGCTTAGGAAACTTTTAAGATTAGCCGGACAATTCGAATGGTTCGATGGTTTTTCAAAAGGTTATTTAACCGATAACCGTGCTATATCTTTTGTCAATTATTCGTCGTATGTTCATGATTTTATGTATATTTATCATTCCAAAGGTCGTTTTTTGAAAGATAACAATGAGTTTGACCACGTAAGTTAATTGACAAATTTTCAGTACTTATTGCACGAAAACATGCTTTCTACAAATACGTTCATATGGCTAGTTCTAACCCTTCTTCAATTATATCAGTTCATGCTTCCGTCAGGTTTGACCCTTAACTTCTTTTGAGTAGTCTAGATAAAAGGTCCTTAAGTGTTGAATTGTTTTTCTGGCTCACAAGTCATTTTAAAAATTTTATTTGCTCTGAATTTGGTCGGAAAAACTAAACAATTGTCATTCAAATGTGAAAAGGTTCTTGTCTCCATGTACATACATGAACAGATTTTAAGTTTGGTAGCTGAGGTGCAGAAAGGATGATGTAGAAAGGTTGGCCAAAAATCTATAAAACCCTTTGCTAAAAATTTTGAATCCCACCACAGAATGTAAGGTGCATGTAAATTGAGATGACAGTTAAAAAAAAGAAAAACAAAGAAGAAAGCTAAAGATGTCCATCTTAACACACTTCTGCGACAAGCATTGGCTTTCTGGGTCCCAATTCTTTGGAAATGTACTGCGCCAGTCCTCTGAACCCCTGCAGGAGTTGAGATAACAGTTCAAAGGAGGCCTTTTGTAAAGTGACAACAAAATATTTCTTTTTTAGCTGTCACCTTGCAGGATATTTTTTGTTTTGAAATTTTTGATTAGCAGTTTTTGTCCTTCCGGACAAAAATGATCAGCATTTGGTGCAAATTGGTTATCATGTTATGTGCAATTGACTACAAGTCAGCCAAAATTGACTAGCAAACTGAGATGCGAATCCGAATAAAAAATACCCTGCCTTGTAAGATAAGCATTGAGTTGCTGTGGTCCTATTCTTTCTGAAGGACACCAAGACATTCCCTTGAAGGTCATTGGGGTCCAAATAGACAGTGAGTGAGTGATTTGGGGTTTTACGTGGTTTTGGGCAATCTTTCAGTCACATCATCACGGACTCACCAATATCACGTCGGTGTCGAGGCTCCTGTCTCTCCGGGCTGAAAGAGAGGTGCCCGGGCGGACTCAAACCAAAACTGCCAAGGCTGGCAGATTGCTGGGCCGACGTGCTAACCACTGCGCCATCCCGTGCCCCAAAAATAGAAAATGAAATATACACGAGACCTCATCAGGTTTTTAACTTAATTATATGAGCAACACAATTAACACTTTATACAATTGTTCAGATATTCAAGGAGACTTGAAGCAAGTCTAGTTCTACAACAGCCCCCAAGTCACAAGTGAGATGGGTTATCTGTTAACCTGATTACAAGACTTCATGTGTCACATCTGTAGTGAAACTCACACCAGTTCTCTGCAAACAGGCAGAAAGTCCCCCTCCCCCCACCCCAACTAATGATGCCCTACAAATGAGTGAGTGCACCACCCAATGACAAAAGAGGTGAATGGATTCTATACATAGCCAGGTGAGCTTACAGTGAGCAGGTGCCCCGTGGGAATAAATTCAGCACTCGATACATGAGAAATCACAGAACATACCCAGATCAAGCTCCTCTAAGGATTCGAGCATCGACCACTGAGTTTGCAACAAAGTTTCCATGTTCAGTGTCAGGACGTGATGCAACGCAGGAGATTACATCCGAGACACCCAGACAATTAGAGTGGGGATCATTGTTTGTATTATCACTCATGACATTGCTCGGCAACTCTCTACCGACTCGCCAAACGCTTCTCAGATCCTAGGGGATGTCATGTATAAATATTCTCTCTTATCAGAAGTCAAGGATGAATATTGTCTCCTAGCAGAAGTCAAGGACGAATATTTTCTCCTATCAGAAGTCAAAGATGAATATTATCTCCTATTAGAGTTGAGTTGAGTTGAAATGATGTTTTACGTTGCAAGGGCAATATTTCAGCCATAATGCAACGTGATGTGCAAGGTTCACATCCAGTGAAAAGACAGGTTTCTTAAAAGGGATCGATAGAAAGAAAAGTGAAAGCAAAAGATCCCCATTTTAGTCGCCTTGCACAAAAAGCATTGGGTTACGGAGGTCCTATTCTATCTAAGTGACACCACGTCACTCCCCGGAAGCCCCACGGGGTATCTCCTATTAGACGTCAAGGATGAATATTATCGCCTAGCAGAAGTCAAGGATGAATATTCTCTCCTATCAGAAGTCATGGATGAATGGCGTGTGCTAGAATGTTTTTCTCATTAGCTACTGTGGATAAAACAGTTCTCCATCATTTAGCCACAAGCAAGCTTGTGTAACCACACACCTTATCAATATTATATACTAACAACAAAACTACTTCAAATGTTACAGAATGTTATCTGTAATTCATAAACATGTCATTTAAAACAAATCTTTTGTTGCAGCGAACTCCTAGGTTAGTTTCAGGGATCTAATTCTGGTTACAAACTTATTTTCATTTTTGCCTCTGTGGCAATAAAAGGGCTCAATAACATAATTATGTTGACCACCTAACTTCTAGTCTGTCGCCCAGACCCTAAAGCATACAAAGATAATGGAGCCTGTCCAAGTCTAGATATTTAGCAAGTCTAGGCTTTCTCAGCTACGAATATCCATGGGTTCCTTTTTGGATTTAGTATTTTAATATTTTTGTAGATTAATATTTCTGGGACTAAATGTTAGTCTACCCCTGCTCCTACACGCAAACATAAAGCATCGAGTCTGCTAGACAACAAGTGCAGCATTCCCAACAATGCAACATTCCACACTGCATTCAATGCCAAGAGATGCACAGCCAAGAAACAATGCCAAGGTTCCCCATGAAAGCAAAGCTGCACAATATTGACGCGCCTAGCTGTTTGTCTCTTCAGCCGAAGCCATGACACGACCTTCCGTCGACATGGATAAATCCCTGCACAACATACATTGTGATTCAGGTCATACTCACACAAAGAGCAGACTCGAATTGAAATGAACATATTCACGTCTGATATAAACTACATTTTAAAAACAAGAAAAGTATTGAGCACAGCTCACGTAGATAACGTCGCTACCAGATGCACACACTATAATGCTAATGACATGATTAGTATGTAACTAGCATTTTGGGACACACCAAGGGCTTTATGCAAATGTTCACATAGATATATATGCAAATGACCACACAGATATTCAAACGATACAAAGGGCACATCTATACATCTCCTACTCATCGCATGTGTAACGTTTCATAGGATTCCGACAATTAGCGAAGAAGCTATAATCGGAACAAAAAGTAAGTCCAAAGATAAGCAAAATGTGCATAAATTATGCAAATGACCACACATATATGCAAATGATCCAAAAGGCACATCTACACCTCCTACTCATCGCATGTGTAACGTTTCATAGGCTTCTGGCAATAAGCTAAGGAGCTATGAGCGGAACAAAAACCAATTCCAAAGATAAGCAAAATATGCATAAAATATGCAAATGACCACACAGATATGCAAATGATGCAAAAGGCACATCTACACCTCGTACTCATCGCATGTGTAACGATTCATAGGATTTCAACAATTACTGAAGATGCAATGAGTGGAGAAAAAAGTAAGTCCAATGATGAAAAAAAACGTGCATAAATCATGTAAATGACCACACATTTATGCAAACCATGCAAAAGGCACATCTACACCTCATACAGATCACATGTATAAAGTTTCATAAGATTCCCACGATTAGTAAAGGTGGTATGAGTGGAACAAAATGTGCGGGACGGAAGGACGGACGGACGGACGAACATGCTGAGCGCTATATACCCCCGACTACGCTGTAGCGGGGGAATAAAAACAGCTTTGCATGACATTATATTATCAAAAAGCTGAAATGGAACTTTTTCGAAATATCAAGGTCATGCCAAGATTTTTATGCGGACTCCGATGCACCACTATTACATGATGCGGGTCAGACTTTTGTCAAGATCTTTTGGTTTTACAACCAAAGAATCACCCAACCGCTCGCACAACAGATTTAGATGAGAACCATTTCTTAGGCTCATTATATACTCTTCCAAAAAAATAGGGGAACTTGGAATTTCAAACCAACAAATATAATATAATAACCAACAAATATATGATAATAATAATTGGTCCCAAAATAATTGTATCTTTACAAAGAAGGAATTAAGTAAGCAATCCACCCGGTATTTCATTACCTAAACCGTTTCTTTTGCTGTTATGGTCCGTGAAAGAAGGAATGGGTAAGAAACGAAATTGACAGTTTTGCGTCTACATCGCGTAATGCCCCCGTTATTGGCCAAACTCTGATTGATTCGTTGAGGCATCGTGCATATGTGTCTATCTATGGTAATTTGATGCAGTCTGTCCCATTCTTCCACCAACGCCTTGACAAGTTCATCTAGCGTGGCTGGTGGCCTTTTAAGTTGAAGCACACGTCAGCCCAAGATATCCCTGGGACATTTTCAATGGGGGAAAGGTCAGGGCTAATTGCTGGCCAGGTCTCCTATGGATATTGTGCCGTTGAAGGTGGTTATGTTATTAACCTTGAAATTCCAAGTTCCCCTACTTTTTGTGAAAAGTATATTACATTATTATCATTATCATGTTATTTATTAGAACTATTTGACATTACTTACCAAATTTGGCAAAAATATATCTGCAGCATATACAAAGAGTGCCCCTAAAGCAAATCCTAGCCCCACTGGGATGAAGGCCCATTCCCCTTTTGTTCCATACATTCCTGACTGTTCCGCAAACTCTATAGCCGGCGCCAGGAGAGACCAGTATGATGCGGCCGTCATCACCTGAATTGAAATTACTAAATTGGGAGTTGTTTTCAGCAATATTTCAGCTGTACGATTACAATGAATACTGTATGCATTAATGAAGCTAGAACAAAAGTAATCTGACCTCCAATCAATCTAAACACAGGGATGACAACAGCCTTTTAGATTTTCAGCTGAAATGTGGAGAGTCTCGGGGATAGAGATCCCCAGCCACTTCCAGGGCAGAGCCTAGTCTAGTCTGTCGCCCAGACCCTAAAACATACAAAGATAATGGAGCCTGCCCAAGTCTAGCTATTTAGCAAGTCTAGGATTTCTCAGCTCAAATTACGAATATCACTGGGCTCCTTTTTGGTTTTAG
This sequence comes from Diodora aspera, assembly GCA_031471655.1. Taxonomy (NCBI): domain Eukaryota; kingdom Metazoa; phylum Mollusca; class Gastropoda; order Lepetellida; family Fissurellidae; genus Diodora; species Diodora aspera. Next base: position 1,345 of record JAUELE010263363.1, on the reverse strand, counting down.
TATTTTAAAAATTTTTGTAGATTAATATTTCTGGGACTAAATGTTAGTCTAAGCCTAGTCATGTGGTCCCTGAAATTTCATCGTCACAGAGAGGCTTATACCTGCAAAACTACACATAATCGGGTCCGCCAAACCTCAGTATACCCCATAATATTTTCTCCTCAAGTTCCGACTATTTACAAAAACTTTCAAAACAAGACAAAAACACCGAAAATTGTCGTCCCTGTAAACAACATTCAACAGGCGAGCAGGTTTCATGCAACACATGTAGGTCGAAGCTTGACAAGTTCTTAGGCTTGAAGGCTTTAACTGCCTCATACTGAAACACTTCCAATGTCAGGGGTGTCACCTTAAGCAAGCGGCTTTGCTTACAATTTGCTTCACTCCACTCAGCTGAAATTGGGTAATTACAGACATAATTATGTGGTGTTATCCTGTTAACCTTCACCTAACAAATGGCTTAGGTGGTATACTCCCTGGGGAGTTGAAAAATATTGTGGACTGAGACTGTTCCAATGGTTGGAGTAATAATTCAGATATAAGTGCTCCCCTTTGTGATTAACTTAGCACTTTACAAGTCTCCTTATTATCATTATTATTATTACCATCGCCATCATCAAGGCGTCTTGGAATTTATGTGTATTAATGAACATAGGACTGGCTCCAGCATTGCCCAAGATGAAAGGTGTTGACAGTTTGAATTTAACAGTTGAATGCAAAATAAATTGAGCAAGGGTCAGCAAATAGTAATTTTCGAAAATATTTTCAAACTTTATGCCTCTTGATCTTTATTTATCTGTAATAACGTGGAAATGAGACTTACCCCTGCCGCAAAGCCAAGACTTCCATCAAGAATCTTCCTCTGGAAAAGCAAAATAACTCGTTGAGAGAGTGAACGAACAGTTTAAATGAGAGAGTATGTGCTGAACGAACGTTAGTGAACGAAAGTCAGCGATTTTCTCAAATGATAATAATCTGACAACTATAGAGTAACAAAGCTGATTAATATGAACAAATGTATTCATTTTCAGGAGTCGTCTACAAACCAGGTTGTTAGTCAATTTGTGTCAGATGTGTAGCTCTCATTAATCTAAATAATAAACTAATTCAATACTCGACGCAAATATAATCATGATATTTGATTACTACACAATTATTAAAGTGCAAGTTTCAGTCCGTGGTTTCACTGACTCAGCTCTAGGCCTGTATGCATGAGAAGGAAGTAAGCAGCTACTTCGGAAGTAACGGTTCTACTTCTTTATGCATGAGAACGAGATAGTGACATAGTAGATCTACAATGACTCGATGGAGGGGGGGGAGGGGGGGATGGTGGGGGGGGGGGGTG
>JAUELE010263352.1:0-10281 GCA_031471655.1 Diodora aspera | reverse complement strand
GGGCGGCCGGACCCCCGTCCTGACCCCCCCCCCCCCCCCCCGATCCGCCTCTATTATGCCATTGGTGTGTGGTTGTGGCAAAGGATTGTTGAATGTTGAATCTTACTAGATCTCATCTATGTTAAGGTGCACTATCGATTCAAAACAGATGTGGACACTGTTGTGTCCAAAGCAGTGGTGTATATATCATTTTAACTAGGGTGGGGTAGGTGTTCTGGCATCCTCGAAACCCAGAATATGTCATTTATGAATTGGTCAAAGTCTTCGTCAGTAACCCTGGGTTCACTTCTATGAAGAACGATCGTGAGATCACGGTAGAGCCTACAGCGAAAGTCTGGACCCAATCAGATGACGCGTCTCTCCCAACACTCGGCGAAGTTTATGGACAGCTGCCTGTGTGGTCGTGTATATTCGTCAAGAGGTACTTACTTCTACTGCTGACTTCGTCTTGTTCAGTACAATCCCGCAAGGCACAAATACTCTGAATTTCAAGTATGGTGTAAAAATAACAAATGTCTACAATTATATTGCGTCTGATCCATTCGACGGCATGCTCAAAGCGCTCAACATTATTACCCCAGTCATTTGAACAATCTACAACATTCGTCAACTGCTCGGGGAATATACAACCTAAGGTCTCAGTTAGGCACTAGAAGGTTAACTTTCATATTACCATCGTTTTCCGCAACTCTCCAATCAATGTTGACCGGCTGTTTACAGGCGTCGTAAGTCAAGGGTTCCTGAGAAGTATTAGCGGATCATGAAACCCTTGGCTAGCGAAGATGCATTTATGAATGCACCCTTTGTGTGACTGTATGCAGTGTTTTGGTCCAGCAATGTTGTGTACCATTCTACAGAGCTCTACATTTTACCCTTCTAATCATAAACAAAGAAGAAAATATATATTGTTGCCCGGTGCCAGATGACCCATCTTCGCTAGCCAAGGGTTACATGATCCGCTAAATACTTCTCATGAACCCTTGGCGTACATCGTCTGCGAGGAGCCGGTCAACATTGATTGGAGAGTTGCGGTGTGTGCTGCATCCAATACAACTACGCGACTCATTTCACGACCTTAAACTTCGAACGTAAACAAACCGATTCTGGTTTGGCATCGCTTGGCATGAATTCAGGGCTATATTACTGTTTTAATCTACCATGGAGCCATTACCACCAAATAAATGTGAAATTTGTGCTTTAAATTTACCAAAAAAGCAATGTAGAATATTGTCGACTCCAAATGCTTCCTTTATGGCTTCTTTGTAGTCTGCCATGTTCACGTGCATTATTGTCGACATCGCACCCATAGAATGTATAAAAGCCGTTATTTGATTGGCTACTTCGCCCTCCCGGATTACTAATCTTCTTTGACCTAGAAACAGAGGGCGCCAGTGTTGACCGACTGTATGCAGACTGGTACGCCAAGGGTTTCTGAGAAGTATTAGCGGACCATGAAACCCTTGCCTAGCGAAGATACTGGGACGGTTGCTTGTACGTTTTTCTTCAACACCGCGAGACACAGTCAAATACATAACCTACTGCAACATTCCAACATGAAACGGATTTTTTTGATTGTATGTACTTTTTATCTTAGAACATAACCAAACAAAGTCAAATATTTATAAATCTAGAAAACATAGTATAATGAAACCTATTGTTTGGGTTGTCTGTGCGTTTTATCTTACACCCAATCTCGAAATCCATGGCATATTTCACTTCGACAACGGTCCGTCATATACCCGGGAATCACTTCCATTCACGACGATCGTCTCAAGCCGGGCGTTTTGACCGATCAGTGAAGGTTCCATAGCCAACGCTTGCGTCCATTCATGTAGCACGTCTCCCCTGACACTCGGCGTTATGTGTTTAAATTTATCAAGAGTGACTTCTGCCCTGGTTTTCGAGGATGTATTTCACAATGAGACAGTGAAATACGTAACCTACTGCAACATGCAAACATGAAACCTATTGTGTGGATTGTTTGAACATTTTATCTAACATAACGAGACAGTGAGGTATTTATAAACCCATTGCAACACAGACAAGAATAGAACCTATTGTTAGGGTTGTTTGTGCGTTTCATCTCACATAACGAGACAGTGAGATATTTATAAACTCATTGCAACACAGACAAAATGAACCTATTGTTCGGGTTGTTTGTGCGTTTTATCTAACATAACGAGTTTAATCTAACATAACGAGACAGTGAGATATTTATAAACTCATTGCAACACAGACACAAATGAAACCTATTGTTATGGTTGTTTGTGCATTTTATCTAACATAACGAGTTTAATCTAACATAACGAGACAGTGAGATATTTATAAACCCATTGCAACACAGACAGAAATGAAACAAATTGTTAGGGTTGTTTGTGCGTTTTATCTAACATAACAAGTTTTATCTAACATAACGAGTTTTATCTAACATAACGAGCCAGTGAGATATTTATAAACCCATTGCAGCACAGACATAAATGAAACCTATTGTTTGGGGTGCACGTATTGTTTGTGGTGCACGTGTTTCTAAGTTTTATCCAACCCAATGGGGCAACTACAGAGCGTAATGTCTACAAAATATTTTAACCCAGAGAAATAAAATCAGAAAAATCTAAATAGCTTGTTATTTTCAAAGCGTCTATCCTTGTCAAACACGAGTGACATAACCACATTTCATTCATGATTATTTCGACTGAACTTCACTTTGTATGTGTGACGCCTGCTAATCCTACGCCTGATGCACTTGCCACTGAAATAGGTTTTCACAGCCAGTACCAAATCTGGGATGAGAATACACGAAGCTGCGCAGACAATGACCCCCACACCTATGTGTCCAACCCCTATAGCACTGATCCGGTTGTCATGGGCGCACACCATTTTGCGAATCGTCTTGGAGAGGTTCCGCTTGTCCAGAATCAGATCTTCAAATTTCTTCCTCAGTGTGAGGAGAAACTCCTCCGACATGTTCAGGACCGGATGCTTGATGCAGATGCAGTGACAGTTCCTCTGTGCTTCAGTCGACGTGCTTATTGCTGATGACGTGACATACGCGCTGGCAACGGTTTTCGGTTGGACTGTTTCTGTCTTGATAATACGAGGACGTCGATGAGTGCTAATTACAGGCAGGACTGGTGCCAGGGTGTTGATGGGAAGGGTGGGTGGAGATGTTTCCGTGGTGGAAGTTGTTGCTGAAGAGTTTTCGTTAGATGTTGTCGCTTCTTGTGATGCTGAAGTTGACTGTGGCGCTTCGGACGAAGTGGATCTTTCGTCAGGAACGACTTCACCTGTGAGTTATACCCAGTTAAAAGGGAAAGCAATGAGAATATTTTCAAGTATTCATGCGTACAGTTTATGGCGTTTTAGTATCTTGTACTGCCTCCCTGGTGTCATGTAGTTAGAGAGAAAGAGAGATAGAGAGAGAGAGAGATAGAGAGAGAGAGGGAGAGAGAAAGAGAGAGACAGATAGACAGACAGAAAGAATCATAAGAAGGAAGAGGACAAAGAGTTAACCGAACAGAACAGAAATATTCTCAACTCGCCATTTATAATAGAAAACAATTTACATGTTTTCTCTGAATTGGGTTCTCATTTCCAGGTTATTGATGTTGCATACGTTGATCCTTTGAGTCTGCTGTGTCCTGTATCTGAACATGGCACCCCCACCTCAGATTCCCCAAGGGGAAACCGTACGAACATGCTTGCTACAGAAAATATTGCTTGTTGGCAGTGAATCTGTCTAAGTATCAGTTTGTAAACAGCAACACATTAAATACATTATAAATAAAACTTTCACAAATTGTAAATACTGGAGTTTTGACTCACCAATTTGCATGTTTAGGGGAATCCCAACTGCAGCGCGGAGATCGTCATAGCCGCCATAGAGGAAGGCAGCCATCTTGATGTTTGTTAGGTTGATAGCCAGAGGCCAAGATAACACCTGCGTGCTATATACCTTATAGCCACAACCCTGTATTTCATCGACCTTTGCTCCAGGGAGGCTCACCTGTTCTGTGGACTTCATTACGATGAGCGCGTGAAAGGTGTCAGTTAATTCCGCTTCCGTGACCAAGTTCATGTCCAGTTTGACAAAGGACGAATACATATTCACTGGTGGCACAATGTACATGAACGCATCGCCCTTGATTGTTTTGTCATTCAAACGGGATTTCCCAAAGGACACCACTGAGACGGGCGCGTTTGCCTTAATGCATTCGTGACAGTTTATTAAAGGAACATCATGGTAGGTGAACGGGTTGAGAAGGATTTCTCCACCTTTTTGTGTCGTTATAACACTGCTCGATCCAGCTGCAATGACTCTAGTGAAGGTGCCATATGGATATCCGATGTTGTAAGGCACAACGTAATTAACTCCAAAGAGATCCACAGGAATGAGCATCTCCTGTAGAAAGTCTCCTCTCAGTCCTTTGCAAGAAGACTTCTGGTGTCCGGATATCACAGCCACGGGATTATTACTAGTTATGTAAGTTCCAGTAAAGTCATCACTGCACCGTATTCCAATCACCTGATAAGCACCCAGACTATAATGTTCACTTTCACCTGGAACGTGGTTTTCGCAAGTTTCATCTTCTGATATCTTGTATGTCACCACTACGTCGGTTTTATCCATGACAGCTACAATGAGAAAGACAGGGAAGAGATCTTGATGCTCTTCGGCTTCTCCACAAGTTACAGCAACATACGACGTGGATAGCATATGAGTAGGCAAAACGAGGAATCCTGCTCGACGGGTTTCGTTGCCATTCTGGGCATAAATACTGACTTCAGAAGATGCGGATACGGAAACGGCCATTGTTTCGATATAATTGTATCTCGTATATTGAACGTCGGGTGGAAGCATGGCTTTCCAGGTCTCTCCCTCTTTCAGGAATTTCGATATTACATCTGATGATTTTATCAGGGAGATTGACACAGAACACGGACGGTCAGCAGTTATTATTAATACTCTCATGTCTTTGGGCCCAGTGGTCCGAGAATCAATGAAAGAGAAAACGAACTCTGTTCCCCTTTGGTCAAGTGCAAAGGCATCTGCAACAAATGATATTGTACATAGTTAGGACATAAAGCTAGTGTAGTGGCCTTGCTTGACCTTTCGTGCCAGCTGCCAGATGACAATTTGTTCGGAATGAACCATTGCCCAATTTCCACGTGTACAACAACAAACCCTTGCAGTATTGTTTAGAAGCACACCAATAAGGATCTTGTGTCTGTTGGCCAACTTGAATACGTTCACACGTTCTTCTGTTTGTCCGTCCGTCAGTAGGAAGTAATGGTTGACTTCAGAAAAAGAGACAACCGGCAACTGGCATTAAGTTTCACCCAAGATAAAGTAACGTCGCGAAATTTCGACCGTTGAAATATTACGACCGCATGTACCTAATGGAAATAAGCATCGCTACAGGAATGTTATTATTATTATCATCATCATTATTATTGCCTGATAATGAGTATTCCAGACAATAATAACCACAAAAACACAGCTGTAAAGAAGTTTATTTCGAGTAAGTACATGTATTCGGTCGTATTGTATTACACCGGACGGAATCTGACGACGTTACTCATAATTAATGACTAATCATTCCACAAGACTGGCACCTCTTGTATGCATCTGTCGTTATTGCAGTTCATTAAGTAAATACCAACTTTATGCATGTTTTGTGATAATAGCTTTGTGAATATATCTGAAATGGTTTCTGTGGTTCATTAATTAAATGCCAATTTTATGTATGTTTCGGGTTCATAGCTTTCTCAATATATCTGCACTTGTTTCTGTAGACGAAAATGACACCCTGCTTGTCATAAATGCTCAACAATATTATAAGACGCTTAAATAAAGTTTAATCTTAATTTGCGTTCAGTGACTTAATACTTTTAAATCCAACTTGCTAATAACTTAATTATTTTCTGCGCACATGCGTAGAGCGTGTCATAGAGGAGATACTTTCAACCAAAATATACTTACATTCGACGACAAAGAGAAAAAGGGCTTCTTGAATCTAAAATGAAACGAGTAAATTATTTTGAGGTGTGGAGGAGAGGGGGATTTACCCAAGAACCTTAATGTACTAGGTTTTTATATCGCCATTAATCTTGCTGGGTGTTATGATTATCTGGCGTATTTCCTCTACAACTGTTTAAGTGTAATGCACTCTCTAGTCGGTTTTGCAAAATATTGTTCTCCCATGACTACATACATGTATGTGTAATTAAATTTTAATTTGTCTCAAAAGCAGACAAAAATAGCTTCATTTCTAAAGTTTTGAATTCCTAAAACCTGTACAAGAATACAAGAATGCAAGGACAACAACTCTTAGGGAAAAATAAAAAATAAAAATATTGCAAACTGAAAAAAGACACTATTAGGGAAAACGTAACACGGAGCAACATGTCCCCTTGCCTCGTCTTTACCAGCCGTAGTTCGCATATTTTACAGGTTTCACAAGTCATACAACTCAACTCCAGACCCTGAAGTTTTATTCTAACAAAGACAACACACAGTCTAGATATTTTCCCAGTCTAGATAGCTGCAGTTTTAGGTTAGCAATCTCTAGGATTTTATTTATTTATTACAAATGAATATCGTTTTAATTTAATTTTTGAATTGTTTTTAGAAATTTCAATCTTACTTCAGAGACTATATTTTAGTCTAAACTCCACTGGTGATGCAAACTATACGCCAAGAAATCAGATTCACTGATGGCACCCAAGCAAGTTGGGCTTGCGGGCCGAAGTGTAACCATGGTAATATGCCCCACCAGCTGAAGCTGATTAGGACAAGGGGTGTCTGACTCTGCAGGTTAGCTGGTCACCCGGGGAAGCGGGCAATGGCAGAAAAGGGACTTTTAACCCTGAACCTAATGCCCCCTCCCAAGTGTTAAATAACCCCATTTACTTTACTGCTATCATCAAAATTCTTACTGTATCAAAATCAAATCATCAATTAACAGAATAGAATATCAGTTAAAACAGTACAATACTATTGAAGTACATACCTTCATTTTGAGCAACATCTGTCCTATTATGGTTCTGAAGGAACTTGGTTACTGAAATGTTATTGCATTTGAGTGCGTGGATGCGTGCGTGTTTATGCCGTCAGAGAGAATGTGTTTAAATCTCTATAATTTCCTGGTATTACATTAAAAGATCAATAATTCTTTGTTCAAGATGAACACTTTTATATCTGTGTATTATCACTAATCAGAGGCATTTACAAGATTGAAAGACAGGCGTGTACAATGTATGAATTGTCCTTTTGTTAATATCTTCCTGTTAAAGCCATACGGGAACAATTAGGAATAATCCCCTGACTTGAGAATGAAGCGGTCGATATATACTGGACCAAAAAAGTATGATCATCGATTTATATTTATGATCACAAGACATATCTTCTAATCTATATGGTATTGCCACATGGAAACGATATGGTCATATCTGCTGGGAGTATGTGATTTAATCGTGTCTAATGATTGGTGTGATTAATTAAGTGGTTGGTGTCTTGGTATAAAATGTGGACAACACCTATCTCGCCTGCCATGACAGACAACTCCAACAAGTCAGGTTTTCAACAGTTAGGTTTCCATTAATCGCCCTGCCAGCATTCATTTTGAAAATAATCCCTTGCCATTGTCCTCTTTTCCACAAGTCGTACTGCAACCAGTTCATTGTCAGACGTATTGTTACCAACAACCTTCGGGCTGATAGTCCTGCTGCAATCAATCCATTTTCAGAAGTGGTCTTGTCAACAGCCTCCTTGCTACCAGTCCTGCTTCAATGAATCCATTGTCAGAAATCGTGTTACCAACTGCCTTATTTCCTAGTGGTGCTGCAACCAGTTCATTGTCAGACATGCTGTCGCCAATACGCTCTATCCAACAGTCGTTCTGCAATCAATCCATTGTCAGAAGCAGTGTTGCCAACAGCCCCCTTGCCTTAGTGGTGCTGCAATCAATCCATTGTCAGAAGTGGTGTTGCCAACAGCCTCCTTGCCCTGTGGTGCTGCAACCAGTTCATTGCCAGAAGTGGTGTTGCCAACAACCTACTTGCCCTAGTGATGCTGCAATCAATCCATTGTCAGAAGTGGTGTTGCCAACAGCCTACTTGCCCTAGTGATGCTGCAATCAATCCATTGTCAGAAGTGGTGTTGCCAACAGCCTCCTTGTCATGTTGTGCTGCAACCAGTTCATTTTCAGAAGTAGCGTTGCCAACAGCCTACTTGCCCTAGTGATGCTGCAATCAATCCATTGTCAGAAGTGGTTTTGCCAACAACCTCCTTGCCCTGTGGTGCTGCAACCAGTTCATTGTCAGAAGTGATGTTGCCAACAGCCTCCTTACCACCATTCCTGCTCCAATCAGTCAATTGTCAGAAGTGATGTTGCCAACAGCCTCCTTACCACCATTCCTGCTGCAATCAGTCAATTGTCAGAAGTGATGTTGCCAACAGCCTCCTTACCACCATGCCTACTGCAATCATTCAATTGTCAGAAGTGGTGTTGCCAACAGCCTCCTTACCACCATTCCTGCTGCAATCAGTCAATTGTCAGAAGTCGTGTTGCTCCTAGCCTCCTCACCGCAAGTGATGCTGCGACCACTCCATTTTCAAGAGTCGCGTTGCCAATAGCGCGCCTCTTTCTCAGCAGTCGTGCTGCAACCAATCCTTTGATCAGTCACGTTGCTATAACACATGTTAAGCCGTTGTTAATTAGCAACTGACATTTTTCTTAGCCAAATTTCTTCAGAAACACTTTTGCGACTAATCAGTCTTGAACAAGTTAAAACTTTCTTCCTAATCGTAGGACATACAATGAAAATAAATAACACATCAACCATAAACCGTACAGGGATTAAGTAATGGAAAATGTGAAACAGAACGAAACCTTATTTACATCGAACATTTACTAAGACAGCAATGGGTAATTGAGCTTTCTCAGTTGCTGCTTCTATTCTCTGGAACATACCCCTTTGTCTCTAAGAACCACACCAAACAACAAAATCTCTTTCAAGTCTGCTTTAAAACCTATCTATTCAGGACAGCTTTCGACTGCTAGAAGATCATCATATCTGTTTTAATGTTTGGTTTTAATTTTATGTGCAGCGTCACTGAGCACCTCTATGATGTAATTTAGGCGCTATATAAATTTATTATTATTATATTATTATTTCCTGTATGGGACTATTAAAGTAACTGTATTGCTTTCTTTACGTGTCACTGCAGATTTAATACCCCTATCACTATGGAATGATCATCGTTAGAAAATATACTCCCATGACTCAGAAGTCAAAAGCACTGGAAAAGCACGTCTTATGTTGCAATCATACATAATATATAGACCGTCACTGTTGATTCAATGCCGTGAACAAAGAGACGAATTGTGCCTAGCGTAACGCAATAAACAAAACAGCAGAGACAATGTTCGTTTCGTGTTGACCATGTGCAAACACTGCGTCCACTGGTAATGGTCAATACGGGGATTACATCAATATTATACCACGAAAATATTATGGAATATCTTGAATGGGTCGGTCTGCTGATCATGACGGCATTGAATATCACCGCTAATTACATTCCTATTATCCAGTTTAAATAATAAGTAGGTCTAAAAGTACTAAGTTTTTATTTTCCTTCACCAGTTGAAATAGGACATGAATAATGTTTTTTTATTTTCTGGACGACTGATTACGTTACTGCTCACTTTATCTGACAAATATTTACAAACATTACTATGTTTGCTTTATTGTATTTCGGGAAAAGGCAAATATTTATAAGCATTAATTATTTATTTTTACAAACATCTTCCCCAGTATGATTAAGAGTGCGGTTCAGTTACCATTATGCTACGCTTGCTCTTTCCTTACTTTTTATGTTGTTTGTGAGATATGATGATCCGTTGCTTGGGAGCCATTTAACAGAAGTTGTAAGTTGTAAGACAACGGCTCTTATTAAACTGCAGAGAATCAGAATGGTATGTCTTCTTTCAAATTTATCATTGTTATTAATTTATCGTTTGAATTTACCTTTCATTTGATTAAACGTTTTTGTTAAAGACTTGCAATAGTGTATAGTAAGAATTATTACCTGATATAGATTAAATGCATGTTTTAATAACCGTACGTCAGTTGGTTATCGTTCACTGTAAAATTAATATATTGTTTGTTAGAAATCATGATTATGAATTGAAATAATACATTTTTAACTCAGCTGGTTTCAACCAGCTGAGTTTTTAGTATAAGTGGAAAGTCCGGCGTCCGTCCGTCCGTCCGTCCGTC
>JAUELE010263341.1:0-10281 GCA_031471655.1 Diodora aspera | reverse complement strand
TCTAACAATATATCTTATAATGGATATATCCATACTTATGTCACCCGAGATCGAGTCAACTGACACGATGGTAATCTAAAGAGTAAAAAAAGAAACGGCTGCATTCTTTTTTAACTTGTGAGTTCTCAGTCGGCTTAACTAACAACGGTGACTAACATAAATACATGTATATAAAAAATCACGATGAAATTATCAGCGGCGCAGTTGTTTTAAAATTGCATCCCAACGTCATGAACGTAGCATCTCGGCACACCTGCCGCTCACGAGTGGCCTCAGTGACGTCACAATCGCGAAATCCGGAAAATATGCATATCGGCTAAGCCCCGCCCACTGTAGTGTAAACAACCGAAAACGCTGCATTGCTGAGCGAGAAACGCGATGACGTTGATTTTATCCAAATTAGTTCAGGATAAGCGTGTTATTTCAAAAGAAAAGGAAAATCGTGTCAGGTGTCCTTTAACTTGTATCCTTTTCTAGCCGGATAAACTGAAACGATTTCCAACACAGTTGCGTGTCTGTGGTGTACTCTATCTACATCGTCGTTTCCTTAAAGAAAAGTGCTGTTTATTGTCGTGAACTCATAATAATTTCCCAATATGAGCAGGATCTCACTATTATTCGCGTTCAATATTTCTAAACTTCCAAACGTTGAGACCAGTTGTGGTACACTGTAAACTTCAAAACTGAAATACATGTAGATCCAAACACTGGACTTATTTTACTGTATTCGGACTTATACAATTCGTGTTCGAAGAGAATAGGGAATTGGGTCACAATAAAGAGGAGATTTCAGTCTTTGATCTCAGCCCCACGTCGAGGAGTTCCTGTCGCCTCTCCTGCTCTCACTTCCTCATCAGACACTGACATTGATAATTATCACTTCAACATGAGTGTCAGAATCCAACAAGTCACATTAGAGTTGTTTGCAAAAAGTGAATTTCAGAAACAAATGATATATCTACACAATGTATTTATGCACATGCAGCGCCGTATCAAAGGTATTCGCGATTCTGTCAAAATGGCGACTGTGGAAGTGACTCGACTCGCAACTTTGAAAGATCGTTTCGTAAACTAAAAGTCATCGTACTCACATCAAAATGTGGTCAGACGACTTCTTGCTGTATGCAACGGGATATTCTTCTTGGAATCCATTTGTATTAATCTTGAATGAATCCACCGTAACATTTGTTCAGAAGTCGTGAACAGGTGGAAAGAGCTCAGCGCTGGTTTACATGTTTTGGGCGATGAATAGCACGTGCTTTTCATTTTTATTCACACATTTTCAATGACTTTCAAGTCAGGAGATTGTACCGACCATGTCATAGTGTGGATATTGCTCTTGGAAATGTAGGCCTATTCTTGTGTCACGCTGGTCCTATGAACTGAGGCTTTGTAGATCTATTTTTACTAACAATAAACACGTCTTAAAAATTATTTTTTGTGGAACGCATTGAACTGTTACTGAATGGATGCAAGAAGCATAGTCAATGTTTTAAGCATGCGTATAATGTCTCACAAAAGTTCCCTTCGATTGTTATTCAAAGCGGCGAAGTAAACTTAATTGTTTCCCCATGCTAACCCATGTTTCATGGTCGACCTGTTCGCGGTGCATTTTCTTGGCGTTCAGTTGTTTGATATTGTTATCTAAACAAACCAAACTGTGGAGTCTGAAATATTTATTAATGTAGCAATTTCTCAACACTGAATCACACTAACTTTTAAATCTATGATGATTTGGTTTGTACTCTTCACCAGTTTGACGAATATACGACCCATTGTTTACAAACAGCGTTTGAGAGCCACCCGAAGCAGACGGCGTGATGTCACAATGGCTGCGTCCGGCATCTCGCCAGCTTTCTGTGGACATATCAAACATTGTTGTGCGTGATATATTACCGCGACACGAAAATAAAAAATTGCAAAACATTAATTACGTAGCATCTCTTGTGACCCAAAATCGCGAATACTTTTGATACGGCCCTGTAGATCGAAATAAGCAAAACGATGTTTAAAAGACGATGATTAAAGCTGCTGAGCATTAATTTATACTCAGCGATTTTTTTCTGTATGCCGCTCCTAAAACATGGAATGAGAATCTCCTCAATGTCAAGTCATCAGAAATCATGAACGATTGCAAGAGAAATCTTAAGAACCATCTTTTTAACTGTGTTTACAACAACTGTATTTAGTATTTGTAGGCAGTTGCATGGAACATGCGCAATATATATGTTCTATGATCATTAATATATTATTACGGTGATGCGATGCAATGCAAGCAGTGTTGACAGAACGCCAGGTTTGTCCGAGGGTCACGTGACAGAGCGACGTAACCTATTATGACGTCACAGTAGAATGAGTTTCGGGAAATGGACTATTATGAGAGACGAACATAAAAACATAAAACACTTAAATATGCACCAAACTATATACATATACATGTATGAACACAATGAATATACAAACATATACATAAAGATTTAACCATATAAAGCATGTTTTCTACGTTGTAAGATTAGGTAGCAGGTTTTAGCAGTAGAAAATACAATATCGTTAAACAGGACACACAACTTCTTCGCCTCATGCAGATTTAAAAAATTAGGATTTAAATCCTTGGCACTTTCAAACAGTTGTTCTCTAAAATCATCATATAAATGACATTGAAGTAAAACATGTGTATCATCTTCCACAGTGTCACGACAGCTGAAACAAATTCTATCTTCAACAGGAGTATTTGAATATCGACCTGTTTCTATTTTTAAAGGTGCCACGCCACATCTGAATTTTGCAAAGGCCGACCTGTATCTTCGTGGCATATGACAATTAACATACGTTTCACATCTATATGCATGTTTAAAGATCCTGTATGTTCGAAGCTTGCTATTACCATTTGAGCTACACATTAATTCTTTCCACTTTGCACTGTATTTATCCATTAGTATACATTCTAGATTATTACAAATATTCTTTGCATTTAAGCGATCGGTGATGTTAACGGTATCCTGCATCTGAAACTCAGTCAATTTAGAGCATACTCTATGGTTCCAGTTCTTACGCTTTGCGGCAAGCCTTTCAGACCACATAAAAACATGCTTATTTAGACGTGCAGGCATTTTTCTAAAACGACACCACAGTCTTAAAATACAAGACCACTGCCTTACAATAGGAGGTATCCATCCCGAATCCCCATTGACAGCTAGATTGGGGGTGTATCTTCCTACACCCAGGAAGAACCTAATAGCCCGATGATGTACAGCATTAACCGCCGACACATCACGGTGACCCCATATAGAAGCTCCATAGCTGAGAACCGACCACACCATAGTGTCATATAATTTAGTGAAAGTGCTGAAATGCATACCTCCTATTGCCTTAAACTTGGAAATAAGTAGGCCCAGAGCTCGACCGGCAGACTTAGCTGCAGTCTTTGCCATCTCATTATAATCCAGGTACTCAGTTAACAATAGACCTAAATATGTATATGATGTAACAATGTTTAAAACAGAAGTACCAATCATAAAGCGTGCAGTGGTTCGTGCAACACTCGGATTTCTAAAATGAACAACATTGGATTTGTCGATATTAATACCAACATCATTCGCACTACACCAGTTGTTTAAAACTTCCAACAATCGATTAAGATCTTCATCTGATTCAGCTAGTAACATAATATCATCAGCATATGCTAAAGCCGCTATGGCAGTACCATCAATATCAACACCAATGCCTTGACTGTTAAGAGTATCTAGCAAGTCATTAATAAAGAAGTTGAACAGAATCGGGGACAATAAACACCCTTGCTTTAAGCCACGGTTAACACCAAACCAAGTCGTGCACAGACCGTTTACACGCACACTACATTGCACATTGCGATACAAAGACTGAAGGGCTAAAAACATTTTACCATTAAGACCCATTTTACAGAGCTTCTCCCACAACAGGTCTCTATTAATACAATCGTAAGCTTTTTTAAAATCTATAAAAGCAGCAAACGTAGATTTTTTCATAAGTTTTCTGTTTTCTATAATTGAACAGGCACTGTGAAGATGATCCACCGTGGATCTCTTTTTCCTAAAACCATTTTGAACATCATTTAATACCCCTGTAGCCTCGGCCCAGGCTTGTAATCTATGATTAAGAACATTGCAATACAGTTTATAAATAGCATTTGTCAGAGTCAAACCTCTGTAAGACATTGGATCAGTAGGATCCAGGGTAGAACTTTTCGGGATAGGGGTAATTATACCTTGTGCCCATGTTGCCGGAATACAACCAGTATTAAAACAGACATTAAATAAAGTATGCATTGCTGACAAAATTGCTTTAGATTTAAGGCATTCAACAGGAATACCATCCACCCCAGGAGCTTTAGCACAGTGACTCCTATCTAATGCACCTGTGAGTTCAAACAACGTAATACTGGCATCAAATAGGACATGTACATCTTCACCCGACTGACTGTCAAACAGCAAAGACCCACTCTGAGTACTGACTTGATCGCCATTCAACAGCTCACTGTAATCTCTCTTCCACTTATCTAGTACTACATTCCAATCCTCACTCACTGATCCATCCTCTAATAGTACTTTCATAGGGATCTGTTTCACTCTGTCGCATCCAACACCAATCTTACCTATCTTTTTCCAAAACTCCGGGTCATGACTCTCACAGAGTTCTTCCAGACGCTTACTGCGTTCTCTTACGTAAGCCCGCTTAGCTAACTGTACAGCTTTATCAAACTGCTTTCTCTTGACAATAAAAATATGTTTCAGGTACGGCCTGTCCGTACCATGCTTACACTTACACCACTTTCTCTCTGCTTGGCACATATCATTCCAAAGTACACTCAGGCTATCATTCCACCAAGGCTTACCCACTCTTCGCCTTTTATTACTCCTTCCACCCATAACAACAAACGTACGAGAATTCAACTTCTCACGCATTTCACTCTGCACCAGTGTAACTAACCTTTCTGAACATACATCCAAGTCACTCTGCGAGTGTACAGAGCATTCAAGCTGTGAAACAATGTAGTTTAAATGATTCCTAACCTCTACCGAAGAGAGAAAATCCTTTGGGATATTTGTTACATCATACTTGGTAGAATAAACATTATTATCATTTCCCCATTGCGAAATAACATTTTCGCCAAACGTAACCGTCCATTCTAGCAGTGCATGATCAAGTTTACTAAACAAGTCCACGTCAAACTCCTCCACTGACCCAGCCGTACCAATGAGGACTGAGGGACGCAGCACCCGAAAATTACTAAATTCACTTAGACTCTCATGAGGAACGAGACAGTAGTCAACCACAGATGTACCTCTGGTTGATACATAGGTAAAGTCATTACTGATACACTTTCTACCATTCAGGATACAGTAGCTAGCGTCTATAAGAAAGTCGATCAAACGACTACCATGAGAATTGGAGGTAAAGTCTATAACCTGTCTATCAGGTAGTGTGTCTATACCCTCGATAAAGTCACACATATCAGAACACCTGCTGTTGAAGTCTCCACAGATGTACAAAATAGTGCCGCGTGTTTGAAACTCGGAAATCTGTGCGAGTAGCGTATCCAGAAAGTCAGATGCACTAACGTGTCTAGTAGAATTCTCTGGCGGCAGATAGCAAACGCAAGTGTAAAATTTACTGTTACTGTGATCGGCAAACTCTAACCACAATATCCCCTCTGTAGCCTTATCGACAATATTAACATGTTTGAAATGTTGGCAAAAAGAATTTTTGACTAAAAACCCCATCCCCACCAGATCCATGTTTGGCACGGTTATGTATTAAACGCCTGTTGTGTCCATACCACGTATATCCATCAACATCGAGAGCGTCGTCACCGCGAAGTTTCGGCTATCCCAACAATGTCAAGATCACGAGAACACAACAGTTCACGTCGTAAGATGTGGCTACTACTCAGTTTGTCGTGTGTCCAACCAGCGACGTTCTAAAACCCGCGTGATGCATACCTACGTCCACCTTGGCCCCAGACACCTCTGTTGTGTGCTGTGTGTGATCACCCCTCTCGTCTCTCACCATCTCGCTCGTCTCGTCTGCTGTAGTAGTTTTCATGTGTTGTGAGCACGAAAAAGGGAGTGCACGATTTCATAGCAGTCGTTGTCGATGCAAATTATGTCCCACGAAATTACGTTTGCAAAAAAGACAAAAATAAATCGCGATTCTCGGAGAATGAAGGAGAACCCTGGAGCTGGTGCTGACGGATACAAAGATCACATTACAAGGCTTTGGTGACAGTTCACTAAGCATTTCGCTTTAATCGCGATTCTCGGAGAATGACGGGGAATCCCCTCCTGTGAACGCGTCAGACGATCTGGATAGAAGCTCCGCCTGTCTTTCCAACATAGTCAACATCTAGGTCAACGGACTATCTTTTGTTTCTATCTTTCTCCTTTCATTGTCTGTCCCTCCTTTGATATGCCTCTTGCACATCAGTGGGCAGGTGCATGCAGTTGAGATAATATAAGTCAATCAGTCACTCATAGCCCTATCAATATGTCGGATGTGACAGAACGTTGATACATGTGCTGTGAGCACGATAAAAGGAGCGCATGATTTCATAGCAGTCCGTAACCGTAAGTGGTTTTTGGTCAACAACATAGGCATGTTTAGATGTTATTTTAAAAGCATGTATCAATAAATCAGTGCATATTTGTAATTTCTTGTTTGTTTGGTTTTATTTTACTGTTCACGTATTGCCCTTTCCCGAAACGTTAGTTACCGCCCTTCCCATTTACTGCGGTATATCGCACTACTCGCCTCCGGATCGTGTTTTTGTCGGCTATGGCGTGTGTTTACCTTCACGACGAAGCGATAGCGCATTTGAAGTTTCCCGAACTCAAAGAATATCAACGTATTCATGGACAGAATGTTACGGACAGTAAAAAATAACTTGTGGAAGGAGCAGAGTGTGTCAGTAACCTGTGTTTTCCAACGAAAATACCTGTAGACCGTTTAATTATTGAGTCAATTACCATACTGCAGCAGGCCTACCGATTAGCAGGCAGTAGGCTCAGATTTACTTCGACCGATACACTTGCAACACCGTTGATTCAACTTGGTCATTTCTGATCCTTTCTCTCTGACTGAATTTTGTAGTAATTTGGAGGACTTGCCACCTTTTATAAATATCAAATGCGGAAATTTACAATTGTTTTTCCCTTTTAAACATATAGTAAAACCAACTGAAAAGTCATCACAGTGAGTCATTCTGATGTCATACATGTATATGACATAATGCCATTGACGATTGTTTGTGATATATAATTAAATCACGGCAAGTTAGACTACAATATACATGCACATGTATATGGTCTCTGAAGCGAGATGAAAATTTCTAATATTTATAAAATGATAATGATCTCCATTAATAAATATATATGGTCTCTGAAGTTAGATGAATATTTCTAATATTTATAAAATGATCATGATATCCATTAATATTTACTATGAAGAAATTTAAGGTCCCCAGAATCTGAATGAGATTAATATTTCTAAATATAGATTATATCTATTTGCAATGAAATAATTAAAATATTCCAGAAAACCTGCTGAAATGCACTGGGTTTTTTTCTGGGTCTTGTTTTTGGGGTGGGGGTGGACTAGTGTTATCACTAATTCTTTCCCCAAAGCTTCTTTTGAGTGGCATATATCATGAAACAATTCCTGGATGTAGTAAATCAATACAAGTGGTACATGTACTACAATTTACTTATGTGAGCAAAACTATCAATTTTGTACTTGATCGTGTGAATGAGTATGATGAATATAGCTGTACAATATATCGTTGGAATTATAAACAAAATAATAGTCTTGAATGAAGGGGAATAATTAACTTAGGATTATCATTGGGAATAAATAGCACTTTTAAGAGTTGTATCATATGTGACAGATTGGTTTATGGCTTTGGACTTCGTTTACGTTAGCCCTACTCGGGGCAGTCTTCCACCCGGAGGTTCCACCATCTCCCAACAACCCCAGACTGTTATAAATATGTCCTCCAAACATAGCTGTTATCAGCTACTAATTAAAAACAAATAATTACGGCCAGGATTTCTGTAACAAGAAGTATTTGGAGCTATCTGTAATGCTTTGTATGGAACCGGAAGTATTTAAAGATATGTGTAAAAGGCGTTTATTTAGAGATATCAATAAATCATTTACATATATATTTAAATAAACAGAATTATTGATGCCTCGAATTGAATTTCTGATATCATTGAGCTAATGATATATCTAATTCAAAATATCAGCACATCAGTTATTGATATCTGTAATTTCTACGTATTTGATGGTATCTAATTGAATTCATGATATCTTGAATTCAATCGCTGATATCTTTGAATTCATACAGTTACACGTATATCTGAAACTCATTTAATGATATCTTCAAATAATTACAGAAATGTAGACATATATAAATATTTCATTGGTATCTGTAAACGAATTATAGATATCGGTAATCCTTGATTAAATGTGAAAACGGCCTGCCCTAGAAAATACCAAACACGTTTTTGTTGTACCCAATGCTTTCTTGTTGGTCTTACTGCAGAAGATTGTGACATCACAATGCATTATACTTGGATGATTCATAATATGATTAAATATTCCTGTTCATTAGGACATCAACAATAACTGTTGCAACTTGCCTACATAAAACACGTACATCGCATAGCTCACATCAACCGAAGGAGGAGATCCAGCTTGAAAAAGCGGGAGATTTGGGTCTCATAAGGGGAGGTTTATACAACAGCATATATACCATAAACATCTGCAATTTCTGTTTAATAATTTGACCCAAAAATTTTGTAAAATATCCAGGCAGGGGAAATGAGATATGGGTGAAAATCAGGAGTGTCCCACCTAAATCAGGAGGTATATATGCCATGTATGAAAGCATGCAGGGATACTCATTCACAATCTGGTTGGCTGGCAGGGTTTAGAATCAAGTGATAAAATGATAATATGTTGGGTTTTTTAAACTATTAATTGCTTAATGTGTATTTTATTTTCTACATGTGCATCTCGTACCCATATTAAAAAACATTATTATTAGGTTCAGGAGACCAAAATGTCTTGTTTCATTTTCTAGGACTTTTAATTAAATGAGGCCAAGTTTAGCCAGTTCATCTTGGTGTTGGATATCAAGAGCATTTCATATTTTATCATCAGTTCCTCAGTCAAGTATTTCATCCCAATGCTAAGGTTACAATTTACCAAGACTACATATATGTGGTTGTCTTCAATGATGACACAACAATTGCACTGTACATGAACATTTAATAACCATTAACACTTAAAACTGATTTTAAAATAAAAAAAAATGTTTGAAATTACATATTAAATTATTTGCATAAGAAGAGTCTTTAACTTGAGAATAGTGAAGGACATCTTCTGAGGCTGTGGTTATTTCCTGATTCAGTGAGCATGTTCTGTAAATATATAATGTCAAATTTGATGGTACAACAACAGTGAGTAATGTTTCATTTCATTTTTCTGTATTATACTGGCATAACAATACAACAAGAACATTCCCTATTAGAAAATTTGGCACCAAATTCTTGAACAGAATTGTAGTACAGAAGGTGGAAACCCTCATATAAGTCATGTTAATATGGCCGAGTTGTGGTAGACAGTCACATTAAATGACAATCTCTCACAATGGGATAAAACAACCTTCTTGCATATTTTGTCATTAATCAGCTTGTTCATGAAATTAATTGGCACAATGAAAGTAATAAATTATGAAGTTTGAACAAGAATCATACATGATAAAGAAAAAATTAAAGGAACATGATCAGAGATGCAGGTACGCCAATCTATGTTCAGAGCTTGTCTTTCTGGTCATCCAGTAATATAATATCATGCTGTATTTTTTCCCGATTTTTTTTTACGCAAAGATTTCACACTAATTGAGGCGATAAAGAAAGGGGCTTCGTTGAACGCTAAACATAGATTGCGCATTGCATTTGGAAGAATGTATACATGGTCGTAGATAACTTTTTGAGACTGGGGTGGTAGAGTGAGGGGGAGAGCACGAGAGGAGGCTGTCCCCCCTTTGGAACGAAGAAAATTTTAAATTTTACCAACAAAATAAAGTGATTTCCTGGCATATTTTTTTAAATATCATAATTGCTAAACATAGATTGCGAATTGCATTTGGAAGAATATATACGTGGCCGTAGATAACTTTTTGAGACTGGTGGGGCAGAGTGAGGGGGAGAGCATGAGAGGGGGGTGTTCTCTCTTTGGAAC
>JAUELE010263330.1:0-10282 GCA_031471655.1 Diodora aspera | reverse complement strand
ACCCGTGAGTCAGTATTCAATGTTGAAAACATACCCGGTCTCTTTTTTCAACAGACCAAGGTCAGTTTTCAACAGTTGAAAAGTGACCCTGTCAGATTACAAGGTCGTTGAATAGTGACCCGGACCTCCCGTTGAAAAGTGACTCCCGGGTCACTTTTCAACGCGGGTCACTTTTCAATGTAACATCGGCATCTGGTACTTTTCGTCCTAATTCTGTCTTCTTGTGGCGAGAAGACATAACGCATCGTTAAGACCTAAATGCACATAGAATGTAAGCTCACCAGCATCTGTGTCTGTGAATCCCTCGCTGCACACACCTCCCCATTTGTTGTTGAAGTTCACCTCGATAAGTCCAGTAGATGCGCCGTCACCCCGGTAGATGCGAACTGCAAGAACGGTGTACGTCAGCAATAGAATTAACCTCTAGCTTTCGAAGTCTTATGGTCCTCACAAGACACAAGCCAAAGATACACTTGTTCCCCCTAAACACCGTCCTAAAATCCACCCACATACATGTAAAACGCGCACGGTAGAACACGAGAGCACACGCGCACATGTACGAACGCACAAACACGGACGAATACACACACACTCTCAAATGCACACGTGCATAAAAAAGTAAATCTGACTCACACACATGCAAACACACACACACACACACACACACAAACATACATACAATGCATAAACGATGTACACACTCTGCCGAGCAACTACACAAACATACACGCGTACGCATTCGATCACACACATGCACAAACATATCTCGAATTAATCTATTTTTACTCGCAAGAAACAACCTTGGTGTAGTGAATGCTGATCTGTCCACATTTTGGGCTGTAACATGTTATATGCGAAAAATACTGCGAATATTGAAAAACGAAAAGTGACCAAAATGACCAAACGTTCACCGGATCAAAATGTCACTTGAGTGTACTAACATGTCACAATTGCTGCCAAAATGTCGCATTTAAGACATTTTGAGTTGTTACATTTTGAGATGCAACAACGCCCCACCCACATCTTCAATTTGTCCAATCATTTTTATTGACCTACCTTTATTGTAGCACGAAACGCCAGCTGTGCTGTAACAGCTGAATGGAGGCTTCCACGTATTCTGGCATTCAAACAGTGACTCTTCCGTTCCTGTACATTTGACATTATTCATCCAAGTCTGCTTCAGAGTCCCCCTCGAAGCGCTCTTCGCCTCCCCGTTGGAATAGCCAAACTGGTGGCAGACGACAGCAGCGTCAGTGTCGCTCCACGATGACCCCCCGCAGACACGACCCCACTGGCCTTCAAACTTCAGCTCCACGCGTCCATAGCTGCTCCCACCGACTAGTCGGATCCCCATGCCTGCAGAATAATGTAAATTTAATAGGTACATCTATATCTCAATACGATAATTGATATTCTTTCAGTCATGTCATAAATGGGGTCACACATTAATCAATGTCAGGGTTCCATCCATGAGGGGCGAGGGATGGCGCAGTGGTCAGCGCGTCGGTCTACCAATCTGTCAACCTGGGCGGGTGGGTTTCAGTTCCCCCCCCCCCCCCCGGGCACCTCTGTTTCAGCCAGGAGAAACAGGAGCCCTGACATCCACGTGATGCTGGTGAGACAATGGTGATGTGGCTGGAAGATTGCCGAAAACCACACAAACTCAAAATCACTCCACCCATGTAAGAGAGGTATCTGTGTGCAATGTGAATCCAGAATCACCAAGCTTTGACACCTTCACCTCAGTTTCGTCTTTAAGACATGCATTGGTCAGGCGTTTATTAAAGGCAGTGTTTAATCAAGGACTTGTGGTAGTTGTTACGCTACATTTTAAAATTGCTAGAAGGCCTAAGCATGGTCGACTCTTGAAGACAGTTTGTCATTTTTATAACATTTTCATCTCTAACAATAACCTGCAAGAACCCAGTTGTTGTTGAACCCACGTGGCACTTCAATTGTTTCGCTAAAGTCTTTCAACGTTTTATTCCACTTAGAAGCGATATGCAGCCAAACTTACATTGTGTTTGTTACAGTGTTTATTGCGATTTCGGTGATATGAACATTGGAAGCATTAAGATTACTTAAGATGTCTCGGTTTCTTTTTAAATACCTCGTTTGTAATTATCAACGACCTAACAATGCTTGATTGAAATGGTTAACTGTGAACTCACCACTGCTGTCCGTATTTGCGTAACACAGCACTGAAGCAACTCGTCTGCTATATCTAGATGCATAGTTGCAGCCCAGATCAACCCTGTTGGCCGTGAGGTCGCTGTAACCACATTCCGTGATGTTGTCTTCTGTGCCTTGACAACTGACCCTCCCAATAACCATTGGAGACGATGACGAGCTGTAAATGGTTCCCCAAAAGTTCACGCCTCCGTTATACCCCATAGACTTGCAGGCCACGTTGGCATCGTTGTTGTCCCAGCCTACATTGCATATGGGGCCCCAGAAACCGTATCTGTTCATCTCCAGAGCACCATAGTTACGACCATTTCGGATACGAAGAATAGGCTCTGTAAATACAACCATCGAGCATGAACATTATTCTCGGCAGGATGACAATAATATTCAAAATACAACAATATAGAACGTCTTCCGTGGTGGAACAAGCCAAGGTGGATTAACTGTCATTTCCTTACAGCAGCATGTTATAGTATATATATAATTTATTTATATAGCGCCTAGTTTCCATCTGACACAGTTGCTCACTGGCGCTGTCGGCAATTTCCATCGGCATTGGCGCAACCTAAGACAAGGTCAACAAGATTTCTTATGGAGGACCAGTACCCAATTGCAGCTGGGTCGACTGAGGCAATCTACCAATCACACTTGAACAACCTCGACGATTATCCCGAGCAGCTAAATTCAGTTACGAATGGATTTTAAACTCTTTAAAATATAATACCTGATTCACGTGTGACTGACTGGATTTATTCAGACATTAATGCAGGCTTCCAGCGAGCGAGTGAAGAATTACAAATGAAAGAAGTCCATACAGTACTAAAGCCAGCAGTTGGCCCAGGGGGCGCAGTAATGGGCAAGCGCCATCTTTCAATCGAATTTAATTAACACTGCAGGTGTTAAACGTAGAACAGACATCTTCTATCAGAGGGACTTCAACCAGTAAAAACACTGCGATGGTGCTTCGGACAAATCCCTTGTTAATAAGATGTATAATTATGGTATTTCCTCTGATAAAATTTGAGGGTAGAGGTAGTGCTTCTTCAATAAGGTCAAAATATCTGGGATCTTAGTTATTCTATTACAAATGTATAAAGTTTTAGTGTAATAAAACAAATTAGAAATATTAATCTTACTTCAGAGACTATATTTTAGTCTAGGGTCATAAGTTCATTTGCACTTGCGTAAATTTCATTTGTGAAAGGCCCCTGTCGGAATCAGGGAATGCATATAGTCTCCCGATTCGTCAACTTGCACTTAATCCATGTATGATAGTTACATTGCTCAATGCTAGTTATTAGTTACATTGCCCAAGAATAGTTAAACTGCACAATGATATATTTTTTCAATTTCATAGTTACCTGGATAGTTACATTGCTCAATGACAGTTACATGAATAGTTACATTGCTCAAGGATAGTTTGCATGGAACGTTAATTGTTCATTGATAGTTGCATCGATAGTTACATTGTTCAATGGTAGTTACATGGATAGTTGCATTGCTCAAAGATAGTTGCATTGATCAAGGATAGTTATATTGCTCAAGGATAGTTTCGTGGATAGCTACATTGTTCAATGGTAGATACATGGTAGCTGCATTGCTCGAGGATAGTTGCATTGTTCAAGGATAGTTATATTGCTCAAGGATAGTTATATTGCTCAAAGATAGTTACATGGATATCTACATTGTTCAATGATAATTACATTGCTCAGAGCTAGTTATATTACTGAACAAACGTTACCTTGTTCAATGATAGTTGTTTTCGAGCAGTATACAGATGCGTACTTCCCAGAGGCACAGGTACCAGTTGCAATGTTGCAGTTCAACAGATCCGGTTCTGTCCCTTGGCACGTATTGACTGTGACGTTGATGTTCGCCACGTTAACAGTTCCGACAGCGTTACAGCACTGGTATCTACCGTCCACGTAACCAAGTTTTCTGCAGACCACTTTGGCAGCGTTGTCATTGAAGTTGGTGTCACACACTGAAGTCCACGCATTATTCCTGTATACCTCTACTCGACCATAGTTTGAGCCACCTCCTCCTACTAACCGAACTGAAACGAGCAAAACCAGAGCAGTCTTAATAAATCAGTAGTGAAGATGAAACAGTCGTGACCAACAGAGATGGCTTTACCTGATATTAGTCGAGTTGGTTGCAGATTTCCAATTTTACCTTCAACCTCTTTAATGACTGAGTGCGCCATTACCAAATCCCAGCAACAATTGAAAGCCAATAGATCGGATTGTTTACTCCCAACCTGATATGGCCATAGCGCGTCTATTTGCCAGTACCATTAGCAAATACTTCATGTTGATCACCAATATCGCTTCGCTTACCGTTGTGGGATATCATTTATTCACCCGTGTCATAAAACTGTATGATAACATGGCTCCTGAGGTGTGACCATAG
This sequence comes from Diodora aspera, assembly GCA_031471655.1. Lineage (NCBI taxonomy): Eukaryota > Metazoa > Mollusca > Gastropoda > Lepetellida > Fissurellidae > Diodora > Diodora aspera. The sequence continues at coordinate 5,683 of JAUELE010263330.1, read as the reverse complement.
ACGTATTGGCACTCTCGGAGTTGAGGGGGGCGGGGCGGGGGGTAGTGACTTTCTTGTCCGAAAAATGGGCACCTAGTAAATACGAGAAGCAAAACAAAACAAAATACGTTGACACTCTACTGTGCCCGAAACTTGGAGCATTAATGCCCGGATTCTGAGCAATTTTGACCGAATCTGACCCCCCCCCCCCCACCTACCCTGCTCCACTCACCGGCTCGTGACAGACTTTCCTTGCAGTTTATATTCAGTTATTTTCTATATAAATGCCTGTATGACGTTTTCTTTCGGGTGAGATAGACTTACGTTATAGATTATACTAGTGGACGCGTAATCCCCCAACGAAGTAGTTGCCGTTTATTTGTTACAATTTGACAATGTTGTTTTAACTGTTTTAACAATAAATGATGATCAGTATGTTATTATTCGTTTCGTTTTCCTTTACTTTTCAATGGGAATGACAAACAGTCACAGTGAGTGAAAAGCAAAATGGCGGATGTATCCAAATCACGGGTCGCTTTCAGGTCTCGGAAAACCTTGCAATAAAATGCGAGCAATCAATGGGCCAATTTTTCGCATTAAATTTATGCTCGCATTAATTTCTTGATTTACAGTATTCCGTAAATGTGCATATACCTACCGGTATCAAAACACTGTATGGCGTTATCTATCGTGTGAGACTGACAAATTGAGCGGCTTTGTTTCCACCGAGACTGACACTGGAGGATGGATGTTTCTTGGCCCGTGCAGGACAGACTTCCGACATAGACCGGCCCTGTACCTGGACCAAATGTCCCTGAGCCAATGGGTTTTCCACCAGTGTAGTTCAACATGCGACAGAGGACCTCGGCGGTAGCGGTGCTCATATAAGAGGCACACATCGTGCCCCACATGCCATCTATTGCCAGCTCTACCCTTCCACTGTCACCCGTCTGATTGCCGAGGCGAATTTCAAGTCCTAGATTAAAACAAAGAATTATAATGTGTGTAGCTTCCATATGATAGTAGCTTTCATGCGACAAATCACAGTCGGTTTGACTATCAGTGGACCTGGCATGCCAGTAGTATATAATCTTCTTCTTCATACCCAATCTTATGTGTGTGGAAGGCCGCCAAACCGGAAGCATTTCTGAAACAATGCTATGCCAACGAAATTTAGATGTACACGGAACGCCCCTAGATATCTGTCTATAGAGTAGACAAATAGAATGCAGCGGCGGATCCAGGGGGAGTCCAGAGGGTTCGGACCCCCCCCCCCTTTTTGAAAATCAAATACGGAAAAATGTATAATACAGAGTCCTCGAACCCCGGGTTCAACTGAAATTTTGCATCTTTCAAGTTGGACCCCCCCCCCCTTTCCAAAATCCCGGATCCGCCCCTGGAATGTAACCTGTGGTAGATTCCAATTTCGTGATTCCAGGAAAAACTCGCCAAGTGAGACCAACCAAGAAAACTGTCTATAATAAGCTTATTTAGAATTATCATATTCCCCCAGGTTTTTATACATAAGTTGATCACTTTTAATATGCAGATGGATATTTACTAGTTTCCTAGAGAGGAAAACTGAGACTCAGATGCGATTGATTACGTTCCAGTCAGGAGAGTAACAAACATTTGTTGGCTTCAGTCATAGACGTTCTAATAGGTTTTTGTTGTTCTGTGTATAGAGCAAGGGTCAGTCTTTAAGACGTGTTCTACATACCTGTATGTCTATAGCAGTATACAGCAGCATCTCCACTGTAAGAACACTGGCCAGTGTCTCCGAATCTCATCCCAGCACAGTTAGACAAAAAGGTCTCTGTGCCGTCACACTGGAGGTTGGACAACCATCTCATATTGGACCATGTCCTCAAATAGTAATCTTCATACGTATAGGCAAATCCGCTAGTAAAACCCTTCTCTCTACATATGACCTTAGCCTCGTTGTTATCAAATCCATTAGGACAGATGTAACCATCAATGTTCATGTGTCTGATCTTCACACGACCGTGATTTTCGTTTTCAATCGTCAAGACGTAGCCTAAAAATACATTTGAATGTTTTAGCCATCTCCTTAAGCATAAGTAGTTACAGTACATGTAGTGTATTAAGAGGTAGTGCGTTTAGTGTAGCAGAGCGTTTAAGGCATTTTCGTGTACCTTCCCAGACTCTCAAAAACCACTGGACACATCATAGCGCACCGTGCGCCTACCGGACGACGATGCGACCTATGCGTCAGCTCAACTTACATTTAAGATGCCATTCGACATTAAAGTTGGATGCGCGTTCCCAAGCAGCATATATTTTGCGAGCATTCTGTTACATAAATAACTGTACTGTAGATAAGACATTATAAATCTGTTTGCATCAATAAATAACGTCGTATTCCCTTACCCTGGCAGATTGAGACAAATTCATTTTGTAGTTTTAAATAGACTCTTCATAGAGTCAGCACAAAGCGATTCCTACTAGCCCTGTTTTTTAATATTTTATGTATATTATCAAATAGGCAAAAGTATTGAACATTCTATATGTTTTATGCTTAATCGTGGTATGTATACTGCCGGGCAAAAGAAACGATACCAAATGATTTCAGTTATTTTCCTTTACGTATTTCTGTCATAGCTGGTCAAAAGGATTTCAACGAATGTAATTTGATTGACATCATATCGTTGATAAAACTTCATAATCTTGAAGGGATATCTCTTGCATATCCAACGCAATTGTGAATTTATTCAGTAGTCTCCCAAAATCCTGGCATCGTTTCTTTTGCCCAAAAGTTTATTTGGCAACAATATTTCTTCAAAACTTATATTCGTGAAGGAAGGTATCGTTGCCATGAAGACAGACTTATCATGCGTCGCAAGTAGTCCACAGTGGCAGTGTTACCTCCCATGTAATGGCTGATGTCGGAGATGTTTATGAGCCAAGGGCGAATAACTCTCGGAACTCAGAGTGAATACCACGTTAATTCTTACATCGCTGATCATCTTACCTCGCTTCTTTCTGTGACAGAGTTCTGAGCAAGGCGGGAGCTGTTCTTCAGAGTATCCCTCCAGTAAAAATAAGACGGCATCAAAATATCATCAGCTTCTTAAAAATGCCATTCAAAACGGACCTCTACTACAGAGCGCATAACTGTAAGCGCTTCGAACAGACTCGGTGCTGTATAGATCCATAGTTTATTCATTGTCTATTATTGGTTATCATATGGACAAATTATTCTCAACGATGAGTGTGAGTAGAACACAGACGCCCGTATGTAACTACCGACAGGTACTATTAGTATACTGACGTCCAAAAGAAACTATACTGTCGTGCAAAAGAAACTATACCAACGTATGTGTGAATATATTTAGTAGTCTCTCTAAATCTTGGTATTGTTTCTTTTGCACGTCAGTATATACAAATAGATTATTGGTCAGTCTCTTTTCCAAATCCAGTATGTCGTTGTGTCACTACTCATCAAAAGTCTCGAATACATATCCCTTACATATGAAATCGAAAATGCTAGACGTTTGCCAAGACCCTGAGTCTCGACATAAGAAACTACTCTTACTCTATGATGCCGCTCTCTGCTAGGTATACACAGTTAGAAGAGGATATCATTCCCAGAGGAGCAACATTTTATCCTGCTTTCTCTCTTTACATAATTATATACTGACATGCAAAAGAAACGATACCACGATTTTGAGAGACTGTCGAATACATTCACACATACGTTATATATGCAAGACATATCCCTTCAAGATTAGAAACTTTTATCAATGGCATGATGTCAATCAAGTTACACTCATTGAAATCCAAGCATCCTTTTGATCAACATAAAGACGTTAAGGAAATTGATTGAAATCATTTGGTATCGTTTCTTTTGCACATCAGTATAGTAGGGTCTAAGCAACTGTCTAGGAACATACATTCAGTTTTTTCGATTGTATTTCAAAAGCCTTGATACTGTTTCTTTTAGAGATCAGTATATATTTATAAAAAATTATGAACACGTATTCTAGCAACCACGTTTCGGCTCGTTTCGGAACCGGAATCTGATAAAATCTCTTAAAATGTCATCTTTCTACAGTAGATTCTATTATTTGCATAGAAAGACTACGACTGTCTACAGTTGTGACTCCAACGTCAACACATACATTGTAAGTGAAGGACACAATGTAGTGCCCCACTAACATCTACAATATGATGTCCAACCGTAAAGCGAGTATCCGAGTTACCCAACAAACTGGTAAAGGTGAGCTCGGGTGATTGGACAACAGGTAGCTGTGTTTTGTCGATAGCTTTTACCTGTGCGGCTGATTACAGGTGTCAAGCGAACGTGATAGCAGGCCTGTGTAGTGATCTATGTATGTAGATAATAATGGAAGAATGAAAAGGAAGATCGGGGAGGATCTGTAACACCTGATCGCCCCTAGTACACCTGGATCAACCTGTGGGGGAATACAGGTAAGTTACCTGTCCGTGAGTCTACCCTTGCTGTTTTTCTCGTTCACTGAAACACAGTAACTTTTAATTGTAATGAATACGTTTTATTATCATTTCTCTGAACATTTCATTTTCCATTTTAATTTTAACTTTGGATCAGTGGCGGATTAACTATTAGTCTGAGTCAGCTTAAGTCACGGGCCAGGGGTGGCGCCAGAAATTCCCGATGGGGGTGGGTGGCTGAGGTCCCCGACAAGGGGTCTGAAATCCCCGACAAACACACAAATAACAGTAAAATACACACATTTTCTTCTATTTTTTCCTAGACGAATTGCTATATTTTTCCCCGACGGGGGGGGGGGAGGACTAAGGCTCCCCGCCAGGGGGGTATAGCCCCCCCCCACCCACCCACTCTGGCGCCACCCTTGTCTAGGGCCCCGAAGGGATGGGACACGAAATATAAATAAGAATAGTTTTATTGAGTGTATACATGACTATTTCGATGATTTTTTCAGTACTTTTGCATATATTTTTCATAATATAACCTAGCATCACTTTATTCTATTCAACGGGAGAGGAGGGGCGCAAATGTCAGGAGCCCTTACTGAGGTTCTGCCTAGGGCCCCGCGTGGTAGTTAACCCACCACTGTTTTGGCTTCGATGATGTATCCGATTTACAGGAAAAAAAAAACTAGGATGCAAATCAGATTTAGTGAAAGGCGAAAATGAATGGCGTAGTGGTTAGTAATCTGCCAGCCTTGGCGGTTGTGGTTCGAATCCCGGCGGGACATCTCTCCTTCAACCCGGAGATTGACGCCTGACACTGATGTAAAGTAGATGACACTGTGGTGATATGGCTGAAAGATTGCTAAAAAAGCTTCGCAAAATCACAAATCACTCACACACTCATATATGCTTTATAAACTCATATTATTAAAGGTTTATATCCATATAATTTGCTATTGATTGCTATTTATCTCATAAGTAAGATTTTGTCTTCATTGCATTTGGTGGTGGTCAAATCATAATTAAATAACACCGTATTCCCTTAGTCCCGGCAAAAGCAGGCAGATTTATTTTCTACTTTCAAATAGTCAGCCTCATTCCCAACATCTCTCTGAGAGTTTTCCTTCGATTTCCGAAAGCATTTCCAACAAACATAATTGTTTAAATATGAAGGCATGTCATTTTACTTTATATACTGACGTCCAAAAGAAAGCATACCAAATTATTTCAATTATTTTCCCTTACGTCTTTATGCCATAGTTGATCA
>JAUELE010263319.1:0-10282 GCA_031471655.1 Diodora aspera | reverse complement strand
AAAGATCCCCATTTTAGTCGCCTTGTACAACAAGCATTGGGTTACTGAGGCCCTATTCTATCCAAGTGACACCACGTTACTCCCCGGAAGCCCCACCGGGTAGTCTACCTTATTGGAACAATGTACAATCCTTAGGATTCTATTCTCAACTCCCTATCAGGTGCCTGAAGTTTGTCATCACATTACCATCACTCCTCAATGAGGTACCTAATTTCAGCTGAGTAAACTGAGGCAATTACACAAGCTGATATTGACAGGTGTCTAAGTGTGAGACAGGGTAAAGCCTTGAAGGCCTAAAAGTGGGTCACCAAGTTGGTCAACTTGAGTTGGTCACCAATCCCAACCTCACAATTCTGAGTAGGGCACAGGTAATTTCTGAGCAAGTAAGCAAAGCAGTTACATTTTGAGTAGGTGCACGGGTAACTTTGTAGGAGTGAGTGATTTTGGTTTTTAAGTGGTTTTTGGCAATCTTTCAGCCACATCATCACGGACTCACCAACATCATATTGGTGTCAGGGCTCCTGTCTCTCCAGGCTGAAAGAGAGGTGCCCGGGCAACTTTTTAGGAGGTGCATAGGTAAGTTATTAATAGGTAAGCAGATAATTTTGAGCAAAGTTGAAAATATAGCAGTATAGACTCCTCAAACACAAATGTAAAATAATAAAATAATGGATATTTCTTCTTTCTTAATTAATGTAGGTTTATTATCTGGACATCTTATGGGTTGCGTAGTTTCTAGGGAGTTTAGGAATGCTCTGGACCATACATTGTTTCAATGACTGGGGTAATAATGTTTAGCTCTTGCAGATCGTTTTATGAGTGAGTGACTTTGGATTAACGTGACTTTCGGTAATTTTTCAGCCGTATCATCACTATTATCCCAGGGGGCTCCCATCTCTGAGCAACACGAAAGTGACCAGGGCGGGATTCGAACTTGGAACCTTTCGATTGCGAGTCCAGTGCGGAACCACTGGCAAATCCTGTTCCTCGTTTTATGAAGATTTGCGCTATACAAGTGCTGTCCATTATTATTATTATTTCAACTGAACAAAAGTTTGTTCCAAAGAGTGGCTTTATCAGTCAGAAATTTGGGAGTAGAATTCTGATTTAGAAATTCAGTATTTCTGTCTAAACGTCCAAGAACTACAAACTTTCTGAATGCATATCTGATACATTTTAAAAATACAATTATACTTTGACATTTAAAAATACAATTATACTTTGACAAACTCTTTTGAAGATTTTAATTAAAATACTTGAAACGAACAACCCTTCTTTTACCACGAGCAAATCCTGATATTCCATTCATCCATTCACAGATAAGGTGCTCATTTAGAATGTGAATGAAACTTTTAAAATATTTTTTCAACTAATAACCAACACAGCCCTGAGGCATTATCCAAGAACCTATTACGAGCAAGTTTATCCTTCAAAGCACTTTACCACCAAAAATACGGACGACCACACACAATTGCCTTTGCTGTTAGCTAAAAAGTTCCAATAAAATTGACAAACATACAAAAACGTTCTCACACCAAAGTGCTACTCAATCCCAGAGGAAATGGATAAAATGGGAAACCGCAAATAAATAATTGATCGGGGATTAGGAAGCAAATACATGGTTCTGGAGCCGCTACAGAATCTATCAACACATCCAGTTCAATTTATGGACAAACTGAAATATGTCTAATCTGCACAACTGTGTAACAATTCTTGTTTCTTTCATTTATTTTAAATTGAAATTTGGAAATAAATGTTTGTAATTTCACTTTCATTAAGTCAACTCATCTGTGACTTAGTGTCAACTGTAGGCTACCCCTTGTGCAGTATAGCAAAACATCTACAAAAGTTCCAATCTTCATTCTTCTTACATTTTTAATAAGTGAATAAACAGCCATAAACTGACAAAAGCAAGAAAATGAACCCACATTTAGAGAAGTGTAATGAAAACCAACACTGGTACTTCAATGATAAGACTGGCACTGATTGCAATGTAAAGTCAAAATTGATTATGTATCAGCAGAGTTTGCCAACCTCATTGGCAGGCTTCAAGTCTTCATTGGGTTCACAAAAGGGACCAGATCAGACCAAAACCACTCATGAACTAAATTTATTTTATTCTTGAGCTACCAATTTTTCAGCGATATCACTATATTGCCTGGGCACTACATCTGGAATGAACGAAGTTACTAGCTGACAGGCAAATTCCTATGCTTCTACCACAAAGGCTAAATGTTCATTACTGACTTTTCCATTATCTCCTGTCACGTAATATACAATAATTTAATATCATGGAACTGACAGATTTTTCGATATTTTGGTGACCTTCACAGCAAAAACCTATCACTTCTTGGACTCCCAAGAGTGACTTCCAGCTTCCAGCAGTTCAGCTTCATCTCCATACCATTACATATTATGTCATTCTAATGTAAAGCCCAGGCCACATGATATGCTTCTGCATGCCACATTTGTTGGCAGCAGCAAGGGGTGTATATATATTTGTGTCAGAAGAGCAACATTTGACCAACCAAATATGCCACATTTTTCCCGGAAATTACATGAGACTTCTGAAAGGATGATGAATTGTGCATCACTTGATCATCTTCAGACAGCATGTTGGGACACACTGCTGGGATAGCCATTACACTTCATTAATTTGTCAGCTTAACTTACCCACAGTAAGTGCCAGGTATAAACAAATATGTTCCTAAGAATACTAATATCCCAATCTTTCTTTATCAACATTCAGGAGGATATCAATTATATATTGCTAGAATGTTGCTGGGCATGCCAGATAGGCATACATTTGAGATCAAATAAATGTGACCATACAAATGCATACTGTATGGCCTTGGCTCTAGGATGAAAGTTACTTAAGAGAACAGAGTCCAGAAACATTCATGGTAGACATGCAGTGATACTGATGGACTTGCCACCTTGACATCCCATGACCTCTTCATGGCTCCAATAGATTAAAATAAAGATGCAAATAACAAGGAGTTTTAGAATTTCTAAAAATCTGATGTTCAATAACTCTTTAAAATCTCACCTTCAATTTTCAACTTTCCATTGTCATGTACAATTTTAAGCATGATGCGACCTCTTCTTTCTGTGTGGTCAATGCCACACAGCTTCGGTACATTCTTTTCACATCGTTTGTGCACGTTCATGTCACATGCTGAAACAGAAACAACCATCAAACTTAAACTCAAAACTTTAGACAATGAACACAACATTCTCAAATCAATAAACCTAAAAGTTTTGTTAATCTACATCACCTGTCATTTCCACAAAGCCTTCAATGTCACTTACAACACAGTGCTGTCCATAATCAGCAGATTGTATAACCAACAAGGTTAATTTTCTTATGAAGAAAAAGCATTCAGTTTCACATAAGTGAATATATTTTCCCCATTTTCAATAAACTATACAATAAGTAGCCTCAGAACCTTTCCAACAACAGTAAGCCCATGCTTAGTTTATGATCCTGCTGTTTCCGAGGGAAAAGTAGTTAATAATTTCGTAAGTAAATTTCGGAGAATATGGAGCCGAGATATGTTCATGTTTTCACAGTTTGTGGTAAATTATTAGTCAAATTTATCTGAAAGACAAAACTGCTAAAAAGGAGATTTTTGTGTTTTTTGTCGGTTGGTTGGATTTATAGTAGGACTCTGCAATCTGTCAGTCAAATGCTCACTTTCGCCAGTTGAGTGCAGGAGGAAAGCCCACATCATCAGTGAAACATGCCATCTACAGCTGGTACTGATGAACCAATGGTGATATTACAATGTGGCAGTGCACCAAATGATCACTGCATGTACAAATACTTTTAAAATTTAGAACTTCTAAAATTTCAAAGGTGCTATTTCTGTCAAGATAATCAATTTATTTAACCCCTAAAATTTGGATTTTTTTCGAAAAACCGAAAACCGAATTTCTAAAAATTGGAATTTTTTCGAAAATCTGAAAACCAAGTTTAAAAAAATGGTGATTGTTACCTTCTAAAGTTTCTAAAATTGAAAACTTCTCACTTACATTTTGGGGGCAATTTCTAAAATTTCAAATTCTAACTTTTTCAAAGATCACTAATTTCCAAAAATTCGAACACATTCAAAAGTAATTATTTTTTTCCCTTCGAAATTTTAGAAGTATTACCGTATATTTAGCAGATTTTGACTTTCCATATACACAAAACGACCATGGTGTACATCAAGGGTATATGACGGACATTGGCGGGAGTCATTATGCCCTAGATTTCGTGGATGTACAATACAAGGATCAAATATAAAGTTCCAAATCCATGTGAAAAAAAAACAAACAAGAGAAATACAAATTCAAAGTTGTCACAAAATAAATTTTGATAGTTTTTCTTTGGCAGTGAGCTTCTTTACCCATTCAAGTCACCTGAAGCTTGTTGTTAGGCCAAGACGAAAAAAAGAGTTGTATTCCAGTCACCTGGACTGCCTAGGATTAATATTATTGAAGTTATCCTAGAATTTCTGCATTTTAATCACAAAAACATCCTAACTTCCCAATAAGTCTAGTTCATAATAAGTAATGTTCATAAAACTTTTAAAAAGTATTTTTTCTTAAGGCTAAAGTCTCCAAACTACAACCCAGTTGGGGCCTCACACTAGATTTTATCTATCCGAAAGCAACGTGAAATATTTACACATATATCTGCGTTTCTTTGACATTTCTATGCATTATATAGCCTATATTCTTTCTCAGAGTAATGATAACATTGCTTCTTTGTGTCTTATTTCTTTTTTGTTATAAATCACATCATGCTGATTACAGAAAATACTATTTATAAATATAAAATCTATTTATATACATTTTGTTCAATCGTTTATAAAACTGATGTTTTTGTTTATTTTATGCCATGGAGACTACTACTGGCTTTGGTGAAAGGTACCGAGGCTTAGAAGAGCAAGGGCAGGGAAGGGAAAGAACCAGGATGGCTGATCAACCTGAGTTATCTCCCCTCAGAACCAGCTTACCCAAACACAACTCTCTTTTTCCTTGGCCTTGGAGGTAGATCACTTTTTTTCTATAAGCACCAGGAGGCTTGAAACCTTGCTCTTAGACCATGTTCAACAAGAGGTATTCCGTCACATGATCGCACATTCCTGTAGTTTCTATTTTTTTTTTAAAATGATGATAAAAATGACGGTAAAACTGCAAGAAACTGGCAGGACAATATCACCAGAAACTGTAACTTGGGTGGGCTTCCTAAACAGATGCTAGTTTCAAAATGTTTCTAAAAACTTACAAAACCAAAGTTTGGCGTTTGTTTTGTGGTTGAGAAGTTTAAAAGAACATTAATGTTAAAAAGTAGTCAGCATTTTAATTGGCCTGAGTGTTGATTGATCTGAAATGGCTTTTTAGAATAAAGATTGACACATGCATCAAAGGAGCAAAGATAGAGATCTCAGAAGAGAGAGCATGAAAAAGAGAGAGGGGGTGGGGGGGAAAGAGAGTGAGAGAGAGTGAGTGAGAGAGAGGGAGAGAGAAGACTGAGACCTAGTATGTATGTTTGTAAAACTGTGTATGCATGTGAGAGAAAGAGACAGAAAAAAAGAAAAGACTGAGACAGTGTGTGTGCGTTTGTGAAACATAGTCAGAACGAGACAGAAAGAACTGGAACATAGTGTGTGAACATGCATGTATGTGAGAGAAAGAGAGAGACAGACAGACAGAAAGAGAGAAAAAGATAAAGAAAGAAGGAAAGAGTGAGTGTGTGAAACTGAGTGAGTGATTTCGAAATTAACATGGCTTTCAGTAATCTTTCAAACATATCACCATGGTGACACCTACATCATATCAGAGACCAATATCCAGGCTGAAAGTGAGGTACCTGGGAGTGGGATTCGAACTGCTAACACTGACAGGCTACTGGATCAACACACTGACCACTGCCCCTCCTAACCCCTATATGTGAAATTGAGAATATTCTATCAAGGACACTAATTTCAAGTATTTTGAAAGTTGAAACTTATCTTGACACAATGTCAGCCATGGTACAGAAGTACAGAATCAAGATCGTGAAAACGGGACAGGAATTTGAATTGTACATTTGCAATGAAACTACCCAGGGTAACATGTAAGCTGCCTTTATAAGAATTAGTCAACAGAAAATGAGAAACAGAGTGGACGTAACACATGAGACAACATACACTGCTGATAAAGGTAAATAGTATTTTACAGTTTGCATCAGAAAGTCAGTAGTGAACTTGAAATCAACACAAGTACAATGAACACGTCTCTGAAACTAATGAATAATATTTTCACTGTGGACACTCAGTCATGAAAAGCACGCCATTATGGGAAGTTGCGTTAGGATAATGTTTTATGTTTTATCGAGGGAGACAGACAGTTCATAAGAGACCGACAGACAGAAAAAGGAAAGCAAAAAATCCTATTTTTTACAAGTATTGGATTAATGGGACCCTCTTTTTTCTAAAAATGAAAACACTCTTGCAGCCATAGCTCATAGAGGAAAAGGCGTTCACAAAAAAAATGATAAAAAAGTGAAAGAAGAGAACCCATATTTTAGTCCTCGATAAGAATTAGGCTATTCTTAAACCACTCCCCAGGAAATGTCTTTTTAAAAGAAATAATTCCGTGTGTGAAACTATGGAGCTGTGTGAGTTGGTTCATTTCATTCAAAGTATCATACTTGAAGGAAACTCTATAAACCTAATTTTGCAATTATTTTTTGCTCATAATTATGTTCTTTCAATGAAAGATGAATGCATAAAACCATAAACCTTAAGTGTGGAACCTGATCCAAAACTAGTTTTATGTTAGAGAAGTATAATAAATATAAAACATGAAAAAAAAAGAGAAGACAATTCGCAGTAATTATTTTGGAGGCTGGGAGTGGGTGGAGGGCAGATCAATGTTTCTAGAAATGGGGGAGGGAATAAAATTGGCTAAAACAGGGGGGGGGCACTACATGCTTCCCTCAAAACAGACCCTGGATTGCCCAATCGGACAAGCATTGGATCGAGGACCTATTCTCTTTAAGCGACAGTTTCGCTCCTCACATCTAAAATCAGTGATAATGGTCTTAACTAAACCAAACATCTCAGAATTTCACAAGACAAATCAGGATCACAAGTTCAAAAAACAAATATTTTAAATATTGCAGTTTGTAGAGACATCTATGACCTACCTAATGAAACCATATTTACATGGGACATATATACAAATTAAAACATTGATTATCTTACATTATTTGAACACGCTTTTCAAACCAAAACGGTCCCGTCCACATATTTCTCCGACAAATTTGCAAAATGAACAGGCTGCCTGGTTGATGACATTAAATTCACAAGCACAAATTTGAAATCAAAACAAACTGACACAAATATGTGCAGAGGTTACATACATTTTCAGTGCATTAAATGCTATAAGGTAACCGCTTCTTTCAGTCAAGTCTTTCCAAGACCAACAACACCCATCTCAACCCTCACTCGGAGACAATATTATTATCCTCATAAAACTATCTTGAACTTCAATGATTGATTTCAAAATTAAATATTGCCTCCGTCTGTATCACAAGGTCCTAATTTTTCTCAACAAAGTAAGTTCTATTCCAGATGAAAACAAATGCCTAGGCCGGACACATTATATCATACCTCCATCACAAGTTATCTCCCCTATTTGTTTCAAGGGAGACAACCTAGGATAGGCATGAAACAGAGCTGTCTAGTCCAGATTCAAACCCAGTCTGCCTAGGCTGGCAGAAAGCAAGGCTGACACATTAACTACCATGCTATATCATACCTCCATCAGGATTTACTCCCTTAATTGTTTCAAGGGAGACAACTTTAGATGGGCATGAAAGAGAGTTGTCAAGTCCAGATTCAACCCCAGTCTGCCAAGACTGACATAGCTAGGCTAACACATTGACCACCACACCATATACCGTATCTCCATCAGGAGTTAACTCCCCTGTTTGCTTCAAGAGAGGCAACTTAGGATAGGCATGAAACAGTGTTGCCTAGTCCACATTTAAACCAAGACTGCCATGGCTGGCAGATATCTAGGCTGACACATTGACTACCACACAATACCATACCCTCATCAAGAGTTACCTTCCCTGTTTGACTCAAGGGAGACAACTTAGGATAGGCATGAAACAGAGTTGCCTAGTTCGCATTCAAACCAAGTCTGCCGTGGCTGGCTGATAGATGGTGAACATACTTGACTACCATACAATACCATACCCTCATCAAGAGTTAACTCCCGTTTGTTTCAAGGGAGACAACTTAGGATAGGCATGAAACAGAGATGCCTAGTTCGCATTCAAACCAAGTCTGCCATGGCTGGCAGATAGATGGTGAACATACTTGACTACCATACAATACCATACCCTCATCAAGAGTTACCTCCCGTTTGCTTAATTAAAGGGAGACAACTTATGATTGGCATGAGGACTGGTGAGGCAAAGTTCGAGCTGAACACAGATAGATATCTAACCCTTATAAGGCTACTCCCTGATGTAGTTCTTGCATGATTGAAGTTGGACTTAGTTTCAGCATAGAGCAAGTGACGACCGCCTCTCCTTTCAATTTTACTGAAAGAAGTGCCTACAGATGAAAGCGTGTATCAGTAAATTTCCAACAAGCTTACTGGTGTGCAAATGTAAGTTGAGCACAGAAGTTACAACATCGTTTTACAGGTGGGATCAGTTCATTTAATTTTGAGATGTTGGGAAGGTGCACACACATGCAATTCATGAGACCAGTGGCCAAAAAAAGTATTGGGCACTAAACCAAAACTCCCTTGGGATAAGATTAATACATCTGAATAGGACATACAGTCCTATATAACCTGACATTCACCATCAGGAGTTGCACGCTTCACGTAGGTGTGCGCCATGCATACTCACAGAGGTCATAGTGGAAGGTTTTGCTCACCTCAATGTTGAAACCAGTGAAAAGGAGAGGTTGTTCACTTGCAGTCAAATATATTAAGCTTTAAAAGGGTTAGAAAATCTAGCTGTGATCAGCTTCTTGTAAATAGTCCCAGATTCAGGTTAAATGCATAGATTCTTACAAAAACCAAGAAGTGATGAGAATTAGCCATTTCAACAAAGCAATGATAAAGTCTAGCGTTTGTGAAGAACCAGTTAAAACTAGGTTTTAAAGAATCTGGTTCTGATCCTTTTCAGCAGATATGTTACTACTATTATTTCTATGCGGTCTATATCAGGTATATACAAGTTGTTATAGAACATGAACACAAATTGATACAATGTCCATTGTCATTTGTAAATAACATTTCGCCATGTGTCTTCAACATGTGTTCACATAACATCTATATTCACCAGTTTCTACACAATCCAAACTGTTTTTCCCCCACATCTTTTCATTACATCCGGTTTTATTTTGGCAAAGCTTTCCTTGTTTCTCCGAGATGACACTTGAGGCGCTTCATTCTGGTTCATTCCTTGTCAGATGGACACACATGCACACACACTCACACTTTATCACGACAGAACATCTTATTGTGGATTATGCATAAAACACAGTACAGGTTAAACTAGGCAAAGGTCATCAGTTGAATATATTTTATCCACAACACGCTCCCTGCTTCTGCGAAGTCTCTTAAGCTGTTTCCAAAGAGATATCTGTCCACTACAAGACAGTTCATTTGCCAGTCGATCGAGAAACAAACAATAACGATTTCACTGACACTGTAAATATATATCGCACAAAGGTCAAATCGTGCACATCCAAAATTTGTCCCCTTTTAATCTTCCACCAGGGCATTTTTAAGTGTTCACCACAGAATAGTGTCACATGACAGTCATGTGACCCAGGTCACGTGCACTCGGATGAACTGATGTATGTCTCCAGCATAAGAGATGGAAACTGTGCTCCATCCATTTCCATGTCCAGCAAGAGGTTTGAGTGTTCAACACTTATTGATCTCAGATCCGATAAACGGGTCAGGAACTTAGCAAGCGAGCTTCCTCCTCGGAGTCGTTTTGCATTTTCATATGCCTGAAGTGTTTCTACATACACTGACTGGACCACTTCCACTTTCTGTTTCTCTTTTAAACCAGGCCGCTCTGTAACAAGATGAGAATGAAGTTGAGGTCGATATTTAAACCATACAGACAATCTTTGGGTTACAACACCTGCACTGAGCAAGAATTGAGTGGAAATGAGGGTTTAGGGGTTTTAAGTAGTTTTGGGCAATGTTTAAGTAGTTTTTGGCAATCTTTCAGCCACATCACCATGGTCTCACCAACATCATATCAGGA